>JAEAOA010001908.1:270000-567500 GCA_016746295.1 Potamilus streckersoni | reverse complement strand
CATAAACTCCTTGAGATGATCTTCTAATTTCCTCATTTGTTCTTTTATTTTCTGTGCATTAATCTCCTTCAGTAGAGAAGGAAGATTCTCTTTCAATTCTATCACATTCTGACATGCTTTATGGTGATGAAAAAAACATGTACCGCAACAGGCACTCTTGTGGCTCCTGCAGTAAAACTTAATATCTTCATTATCATGTTCAGGGCACCCAAATCCCTCCCAAAATCTGATGCGGTTATCAGGATTATTTTCGTATTCTTCCATCGTAATAATTTTATGGCTTTTAGTCATCTTCATATTTTGATGGCAGACGGCACAATTATTGCACATGAACTCTTCACATACAATACAGAATTTCTTAGCATGGCTTTCAGCGCTGTCTGACGAGTTCAAGCATACTTCGCAGAACCGTTCTACTTTCGATTTCCCCACTAACGGAATTGGACTGTTTGGGAATAATGAAGCCCATTCTCGTACAGGTTTTTCTTTATTTGCTGGCCTGGTTAATGCTCTACATACAGGACACATAAATTCCACAAGTGTTTTATCGGTACTGCTAGCCTTTTTTGTTATATAGTCCTGGAGGCAGTGTTCACAAAAGGAGTGTAAGCACGGCAGCTGTCGGGGAGAGGTAAATTCGTCCAGACAGATCGAACACCCATGTCCGTCTTTAAAGGAAGAATATGTGACTGCAGTAGCCATTCATATACACAATAGACAATGTTCTTTCAAAGAGAATAAATCATAAGTGTGTAGTTTACTTAACACTGTTAACGATAATTCGTCTAGCGTTTCCAGTTGTCTGTTTATAACATATAGCATATGTCACGCACAATTTATCTTCCGGGTTGAGATTAGTGTATTGTTCAAAGAGAGTTTAGAACCGGAATGAGATGTGTTAAACCTGAAACGGTTTTCTTCATCGCTAGAGAACTTACCGGCAACACGTAAAAACTACATTGGGACGGACACACACACACACATTTTACCGGATCTACTTATATTGCGTCGACCCCTTTTACACTATAATTCCAAGTTCATATTTATATTGCAAACAAGTTTAAGAATCCCGACTAAAATACTGTCATTATGATTATATATGTCTTTTGTGTTTTAGTTTGATCATTTATCTATTGAATGAGATATGAATGAGTTATCTTTTGTCAAAATTGTCGTCCCCCCTCTCTCCATTATTTTTGTCAAAATGAATCCATTGGTCCTTACTAAGACTTGATACCCCATGTGTGTGTGTGTGTTTGTTTAAATAATATATTTCGATTGAGACATTGACTGACAGATTTTTTTCCTTCGTGTTTAACTCACATACACACACACCTTTTAATTAGAAAAGAAGTTAAAACTGCTTCTGAGGCCTGAGTGGTTAGAGCATTCGCCTCAGTTGAGTTAGGTCGAGAGTTTGAACACTGGCCGAATCATGCCAGAGACTTATACAAATGATACTAGCAGATGCCTCGCTTGGCGCTCAGCACTAAGAGGTTAGGACTGGTCGGACTGGAGTCTGGATAATGTGGCTGTGTGACACGATGCTTGATGTCTCTGGCATGATGCGCCAGTGCTAGACATCACTATAAACTGCCACACTGCAGACATTGTAAGGGTTATGACTAAAAAATTGTTAAATCTATGTTGAAACTCCAAATACCACGCACGCACACACACACACACACACACAGAGAAGAGGCTACTAGACACATTACCACAAATTGTTTAACTAAAATAGAACTGTTCACGCAAATACACATTTCAATTTAAATTGAAATAAAGAGTAGATTTAACAAATCCATATATTCTTTATGTAATACTCCGATGAAATTTGGAAGCTGAATGGGATATCAAATAAGCATTATAATGTGTACACATCCTTGAATTTTTATACGGAATTTCTTATTGAAATTTTTTTCTAGTAATCCCTATAAAGCAGATTTGTAAAGGTACTATTTCATCGATGATTTGTTAAGGATAATGTCACTTAAATTTAAATAGGATTAATTCTCAATACGAATATATTGATTTGAACAGAAATAAAGCATACTACTAATGGATATATGTATTCATCCGAACCGAAACCATGCCTTGGTGGCTATATTAGCCCTCAGGTCGGCTGTTTTCATTTAAAAACATAGTATCTTTAATTAAACGTGTTTTCTTTAAACGTCCACGTCAATATGACTTTCTATTCAAGAGGATTGGCGATAACCTTATTTTCAAAATGGCCAAATGACGTTAGATCTGCAAGCTATTCATTTAAATCAAAAAGTCATCACAAATATCTTATTAAAATACCTTTAAAAATACTTCACGATGAAGTTCTTGTCATAGGTTCACGGGCATATTTTTGAGAGGCTTGACTGTCAACAAACCAGCGTGCAATGGAACACATATTTATCTTCGGAGTCATTACCAACACATTATTGCTCACCGTATGCTGTCGACGAAACACACAGACAACCACACCATATGCTCATATTTTAAAGAATAAACAATCGCCTTTAAATCCATACCAAGAAATGCCTAAATGTAACTCTTGTATCACCGGCTAATAAATTGGGGTTACATTCTAGGGTACTGAACCGGAACTATTGTGATTTGTTTCCTATTACAATATTTTAAGATGGCTGCTACAACGACCATATTACAAATCAGACCGGCACCATTTTTATTTATTTACCAATTAGACCTCATAAAATGTCGTGCAGTCAAATTTCCATGCTCATTTGTCCATTCAGTAGTAGAGGCAGCAATACAAATATTTTCAAAAGGACTGCTTTGGCGGTCATATTGCATGTTGGTTTGACCCATTTTCATTAAGGACCTGTAGATGTCATGAAATGTCATTCACCAAAACCACCATCTCAGTATACCGTACCATTCTGGAGAAATAGTGATAATCATAAGTTCAAGACTTCTGTGTTATTCGATGTTAAATCTTAAAAAAAGTTAAACCTATTTCATTTAGGATCCAGGAAACATCTTAAAAAGTCTTTAAATGATTCGCCTATGTGAATATGACACTCCATCTACGAGGAACAATACGATTGTGAAGATGACTGTAATAGGGGCCATATCGAAGGTTTAAGCCCAATTATATTCATTGAAGACCAAGTAGACATCGTATGAAGTCTTTTGGCGAAAATCTCATGTCAATATCACTTTTTATTCAAGCGAAGCAGCGACAGCATGTTTAAGATGGATGCCATGGTGACCATATCGAATGGCGGATCATCGCCATCTTTTTATTCTGGACAAACTCAAGATGTCACATTATTTGTTAATGAAAACTATTTCAGAATGACTTTCCTGTTCAGAGGAATAAATTATAAACGTGTTTTCAATATGGCTTCTGTGGCACAATCTTAATGTAGGGTCATGTAGACATCCCCAGAAGTCTCCCAATATTGATATCACAATTTCATTTAGAAAGAGTAATGATAAGGTTTTCAAGATGCTTGCAGTGTTTGCCATTTTGGATGTCTAAGCAGAATCATTGTCATTTACAAGCAGACAGACGTTATAAGATGTCGTTTGGTGAAAATCTCACATTGATATGACATTCAGCTCAGGAGGACTTGTGGTAACAAGATGTTCAAGCCGAATACCATAGTAGCCATATCGTACATCAGGTCAAAACACAATTTCATTTAGGACCAACCAGACACCAGAAGTAAACTTTAACTGAACACTTCTGTCAGTGCCACTTTCTGTTTAGGAGTAATTATACAAATTTTCAACTTGGCTGCCACTGGACGTTAGATCTGCACCATTTCATTTAGTGTCAAGACAACATCATACAAAGTCTTTTAGTGACACCTTTTGAAAAGACCATCCACTCAGCAAAAGTAGTAATCACAATTTGCCTACTGTGCTGGCCGAACTCAATTTCCAAGAAGCATCGTTTTCATCGGGTACCCAATATACTTCATAAGAATTCCTCCGGTAAAAAATATCAATACAACATTCTGTTGAGCAGGAAGAGCAATAAGATAATTTTTAAAATGGCTGCCAGACAGACATATTAGATTGTCAGATCAGCACCATTTTCATTTGGAATCAAATATTATCATAAGAAGTTTTGAGTGAAAATACCGTGTTGATTTGATTTGTCCATAAATTCACGAGGACCAACAATAACAAAATATTTATGATGCTCAGTGTGATGGTCAAATTGGTTGTTCAAGTGGGACCTTTTTATTTAAGGTCACAAAGACATAAGAAATCATATGGTGATAACACCATGTTGATGTAACCTTTTGTACAGGAGTGGCAATAATAATTTATTTTTCAAGATGGCTGACAACAATATTTTTTTTTGGACTTCATATGAGTTGTTTAATGAAAACCACATGCTGATTTGACCATCAATTCATGAGTAATAGTAATAACAAAGCTATTAGGCTGCAGGCTGTAGTGGCCATATTGGATAGAGAACTGGAACTAATGTTCAGCTGAATATATATATATATATATATATATATATATATATATATATATATATATATATATATATATATATATATATATATATATATATATATATATATATATATATATACATACATGCACTCAATCAAACCTCAAGACAAAACATAACAATGTATATGGGAATATCATGGCACCTTGAGTGATGTTTTCTGGAAACTTTTAAAATATTTAACTGTCAAATTCAGTCAAACAATATTTGTATCATGGAAATTACAAGAATGTATGAGTTTGCAAAATAGTTTGGACTGTTTACGTAACACAGAAATATCATAAACCACAAAATATCTGTTGCAGCTTCTTGTGCATTCTGGGTGTATAATAAAAATCAGTTCCTGGAGTTTCTTTAACACAGTAACTAATCTACACCTAAGCTAATGTAACTAATTTTTAAAAGTATTCTTGCAGTTTCAAGTCCTATTCAATCCAATTTCAAAAGTATTTTGGCAGTGTCTATAACAAAGTAACCAATTAAAAGCTAAAACAATCCAATCCAGTTTCAAAAGTATTCTGGTAGTGTCTATAACACAGTAACCAATAGAAACCTAAAACAATCCAATCCAGTTTCAAAAGTATTCTGGCAGTGTCTGTAACAGAGTAACTAATTAAAAGCTAAAACAATCAAATCCAGTTTTGAAACTGTTCTGGCAGTTTTCTATATAATGGAACTCCTCTAATGGCAGTTTAGGTCAATTCAATCCCAAAAAACCTTGAATGCCATTACTCAAAACATTGGCTGATAGAGGGGCCTATGCCATTCCCTATTGTTTTAGGACAAATATCCCATCATACAAACACCATAACTAATTTCTATTTCTGTGAATGTTTACTGTTTTTCTTTACATAAAGAAACATAATATAAGTCATTTTCTAAACTGACAACTACAAATGATAAAAACACAGTTTTCTAACTGCTTACATTCATTATTAAAAACCGGAAACAGTAAAACCTGTCATCAGTGACCATCCCTTCTGCTAAAAATATATGGTTGCTTAAAACAGGTGGTTATATAAAACTGCCCTGTGGAAGGGGGTGGAGTGCAGTTTTCGAAGCCCCAAATCAACTTGCCATAAGTAGAAAAAATACCCAAAATTACTGTACTTTTATTTCTCTCTTTATGTATTGTTCTTGTTAAAATATTAACCTGGTTGATATAAAATAAATTATCAAACACTGAAATACATAGCTTATAAATATTATTTGTTTTATTTGAAGTTCACAAGAAGTCAGGTGGGGTTATGACAAATGAACTATAAAGTTAACTATATAATGTGAAATTACTTCCTATGATTTTACATGTACTTATAATGTCTATAAATTGTAAAGAAATGCTACAATTATGTGTACTTATCATGTCTATAAATTGTAAAGAAATGCTACAATTATGTGTACTTATCATGTCTATAAATTGTAAAGTAAGCTATGATAACACATACTTATGTCCATAAATTGTAAAATTAGCCGTCATGATGATAATAAAATAGGCCACCTCAATAAACAAGATGATTAACAGATGCTCTAATATGACAAGATCTGTTTATTCAACCTTGTGTGTGATTTTGTATATCATTAACATGAATAAAGCAACAAAGGATATAGACCTTGAGCAGAACTGTAGCATATCTCATTGACCTAAGGCATTACATATTGTAGTTACACATACAACACTGTTTGGCAGTACCAATTCCGCTATAATGAAAGGCAGCAAAATTATCTCTTATTGTGGCAGGCCTGACAAAACATTTTGGTAAAGGTCATGAGCTTTGTACTAGAATCTAGCTTTGATCAGATGAATTGGTAGGCCTGAAAATAAATGGTTGCTAGATATGCCATTAAATTAATCATAGATTTGTGTTGTTTTGATACAAACTCTCAGAGTAATCAGAAACCCTGGTATATATATTTAAATAGTGCCTTGGTTCGGTACCATGTTTATTTTTAATGGAACAGCTCTATGGTACTATTCACTAGTGATAAGTATATTTAAATAGTGCCTTGGTTAGTCACCATGTTTTTTTTAATGGAACAGCTCTATGGTACTATTCACTAGTGATAAGTATATTTAAATAGTGCCTTGGTTAGGTACCATGTGATTTTAATGGAACAGCTCTATGGTCCTATTCACTAGTAATAAATATATTTAAATAGTGCCTTGGTTAGGTACCATGTTTATTTTTAATGGAACAGCTCTATGGTACTATTCACTAGTGATAAGTATATTTAAATAGTGCCTTGGTTAGGTACCATGTTTATTTTTAATGGAACAGCTCTATGGTACTATTCACTAGTGATAAGTATATTTAAATAGTGCCTTGGTTAGGTACCATGTTTTTTTAATGGAACAGCTCTATGGTACTATTCACTAGTGATAAGTATATTTAAATAGTGCCTTGGTTAGGTACCTTGTTTTTTTAATGGAACAGCTCTATGGTACTATTCACTAGTGATAAGTATATTTAAATAGTGCCTTGGTTAGGTACCATGTTTATTTTTAATGGAACAGCTCTATGGTACTATTCACTAGTGATAAGTATATTTAAATAGTGCCTTGGTTAGGTACCATGTTTTTTAATGGAACAGCTCTATGGTACTATTCACTAGTGATAAGTATATTTAAATAGTGCCTTGGTTAGGTACCATGTTTATTTTTAATGGAACAGCTCTATGGTACTATTCACTAGTGATAAGTATATTTAAATAGTGCCTTGGTTAGGTACCATTTTTTTTTTAATTGAACAGCTCTATGGTACTATTCACTAGTGATAAGTATATTTAAATAGTGCCTTGGTTAGGTACCATGTTTTTTTTAATGGAACAGCTCTATGGTACTATTCACTAGTGATAAGTATATTTAAATAGTGCCTTGGTTAGGTACCATGTTTATTTTTAATGGAACAGCTGTATGGTACTATTCACTAGTGATAAGTATAATTAACTAATTATCCTTAAATACATTTTTAAATCTAGAGTTTAAAGAATTACTGAAATTTTCTGTAAAAAACACAGATCTATTTACAAACTACATCATTTCGTGGAAATTTCAATTGTAAATTATTTCTATAGTAAAACTTAAGTCTTGAGCATCCAGTTTTTTATAAATGTTGAAATTATCACTAAATTTTGAGATTCAAAATATTATGGGGAAATGAAGGGGGATGAAAATATCATGTCTGTTCTCAAGATTTTACGATTCATGGGCTGCATTGATTTTTAAAAGATTCATCAATCATTTGTAAGTCTCTTAAAGTCAGGAAAATTGTATTCAGTTTGGTTCTTTGTTATTTATACCAGACACTGATTCAATCATGATACCTCTAAAGAAATCATGACCAATTATCAAAGTTGGAGTTATATTTTGTTTCCAACAGGTTTCTTCATTGGGAAACTCTGACTCGCTATATCTATATAATATAGCACACCCATGTGTCTCTGATTTCTACTTAATATCTTACAGCTAGCTGGGGATGTGTGAGAAAATGGTCATCTATCTGCTTCACCATGTACTTAAAATTTAAATTATCCAGATCATTCTTTCATGTTGAAAACCAACAGAAGTGTATTTATTCCTTTTCGTCACCATTTCATTCCTGATATAATGTTTTCATTGGCAATAATTATGATTGTTGGATATCTGTTATCTTCTCCTTCCTATATTGCAATAAGTCCCTCATTACCAACAATTATTTTCTCCTCTCTAGTTCTGGAAAAAAAGAGGTCTTGCATATTTAAAAAAAGACAACAGCATGTCCCCCATTTTTCAAGAGGAATAATAAACATTAAACCTTTTATTGTTTATTCATTTATTTCAACCCTTAACTCCAATCCTTATGCACAAGCTGAGACTTTAAATAAAACTTTATGACATCTGGTTGGTCTATGGTTTGACATCTGTGATGTTGTAATTCTTCATGAAGAATGAATTGTCTGTTCTGTGTAAAGATTCATTCTAAGTTTGTACATCATTGATCAAAAAGAAAAAAAAATCAAAACACTTTGGCAAGTTCTTAATACATATTTAATATGGCTGAGACCTTGAAACCAAGGTTAAAAAAGAGAGCTGCTGTGTTTCAGAATCAATTATTTTAGCCTGAGAATGATTAATCAACAAGCATGATGAGAATCCATTAAGGGGTTTAGAAAATATATGTTAAAAATGAAAAAAAAAGCCTTTAAACAAATTTTCTATATGGTTATCTTGACCCAGAGGAAAAAGGGGCAAGTGAGCATATCATACATTCAATTGTCCTATCATCACAATGACATGATGTCAAGTATGATGGGAAAAATCAAATTAAACTTATAACCAAACCCTATGAAACCATTGTTCATTATGACAACAACTTTGCAGCTGCCAATAAAAAAGTGAGTGTTAAGTCTTGTTTTCACACTTATGTGAGTTTGACAAACATTATTGCTAACTATCAAAGAGTGTCTATCGAGTCTGTGTTGAGTACTGCATGTCAGCTGCTGCAGAATATATTGGCAAGTTTTGCCTTTTGAACAAGGCTCACTGATAGAAATGCTCAGTGTTGAAACCTCTGATGCTCTTGAGCTATATGATTTTCAAATTAGTCACTATGACTGAAATATTATATTTAAGACTGACACCATTTTTATTTAGGAAAACTGGGCACCATTACATGAATTTTGGTGAAAACTCAATGTTCATTTGACTATCCATTAAAGAGATTTAGTGACAAGATATTGAACATATTCATTGTGGCAGCAAAATAAAGTAGCAACACAAAGACTTTCACAACTATTACAAAAAAGAAGATACCGAGATGGTGTTGTGTATGGTCAAAACAGTCTACTTGAACAATCTGCTTGCCTAATGGACTCAACTGTATGGGCAAGCACGCAAATAATCCACACTGCATATTTACTAATAAATTCCACAACCTTCAAAAATTCCAATCAGCAAGATAAATTTAACTGGCAATCAGTTCAATTGCAACTTAAGTACAAAATTATTCATGTATTCAACTCGTGGATGAAAATTACCTATTTTTCTCAGAATCAGATGAAATTTGTAAAATAGTTTTTTTTTCTAGTTAATATCAAAGCTGTTCTTTCTTGCCAATATCTTAGTAATATGGAATCCCTAAAGTTTCCTTGCCTTAACTTAAACAAATACATTGAGGCAGTACCACACCAGACCAAGGTCAATACAGAGGAATATGTACTACTATGTCCCTTACAAGCACCAAAACGTCAGGTAGGGCAGTGTCCATTTCCATCTGAAATAAAAAAAATAAATATGTTAAATGGCATAACTGCATCTAATACATAATGATTCTACACAAGAAATTAAAATAACCTTGATATAGGTAAGATAAAGCAAAGGTAACTTGGAACTTTTCAGTTGTTAAATTTTGCTCTGAGAAACTATTAAACCAATTTACATGACTCTGCACAATAATTTAGAGTTACTTTATTATTTATTAATACATCTCATCACTGTCATAAACAAGCCCTGAAAATGTTAATTATTTTTCTTGAAACATTATTGTTATAATGTAAGGGAGATAACTATATAATATTGATGGTGTAGCTTTTTTCTTTCCATTATAACTGTCGTTTAATGGAAAAGTTAATGAAATAATTATGGTTTGTCTCAAAGATTAAGAAATGTTGTACTAAGATGTTTTCCTTTGTGACCGACATGAAAACCTTATGAGAACAAATATCACTTTGACCAAGACTTGGAGATTTCACATGGTGTACTCTCCAATAAATCATGCAATAAATCAATAATATTATATGATTACTAATCATGGCAGATACAATCTCATTCTGAAATTACAAAATTAATGATGATTAGAAGAATTATTAACCCTGATACCTTTGATGCACTGACAAAATGATCAAGAGTCAATTACATATATACTTATTGAATACAAAAATAAACAGCATAAACAAGCAAAGGCACATGACATTGAGCAATTTATTTTGATAAAAGCTTTAAGACAGCAATTACATTGTATGTATGAATTAATTGTTTCATGTACTTCATTATCTTTGAAAACTGTAAATGAATAAATATCATTTCCATTTAGCGAAAAATATCTGTAAAACTTTTACATCAATCTGGATGTTTTGGGATAGTACATTTTCCTATTAAACATCTCATTCTCTGTCATGAGCGATGTCAGAGGCTTGAGTTCAAAAGAGTACAGAATATGAACAATTGAATTATCTGATGATTAATTGATTAATTAAAATGAATAAAACCAACAATCAGATAAGAATAAAATTTTATCTAAAAACCAAGAGATATTTTTCTGTAGCATAATAGGTTATGACTCCTTACCATTCGACTCTATCACAAGTCCTTCATCAGAGAAATGACTGGAGTCGTGTCATCAACTAGCTTTAGACCACATGACAAAATATCGTTCTATACCATTAATGTAGAATCAAATTTCATATACAACAGAATCTGAACTAAAGGCAATTTGTGCAACCCTGGGTTTTAAAGGAGGTATGACTCTTGTTCTTTTTTGGGAGAGAAATGCAATTCATCTGCCTGGCAGCATCTCTGTATATCCTGTCATTAATTTTGTTTCAACAAAAGTTTTCCAGCAGTTTTATAAACAACTTTTTATTTTACTTATTTGCTGTGTAAGCCTGACAAATGAGCTGAAAACTGTCACATGACCAATTGTTAACATGTCAGAAACTGACCATTTTCCCATTATCATCCCATGCATTTGTTTGGTCATTATATCTTTCCAATTACTTATGCACATTAAGGTAGTGTGAAGCTTTATAAAAAAAACTATCATTTAATGACAGACTTACAAAATGTGCTACTGATGTTTTCTCAGTCTCTCACACCATTTATTTATTTTTCTGTAATGTGTCACTGTGTGTATGCACATCATATTGTACATTATGACAAAAGTATGTGAAGCTTCAGCCAGGATTTTTGTTTTTAAAAAATCTAGCAACAAGAAGAAACCTTTATGGTCATCCTTGAATTCTTTGTGAAACTGATCAAATAAAACCTTACCACTGAAATGCCATTCATTGATAATTTACATACTTCTGAGGCAAGTCTATATGTTGTCAATTAATAGTTGATTTTTGAACACAGAAAAATGTAATAATGTACTGGCATAGGTTGAAATTCTATAATATAATTGTTTAAAAGAAAATTTGACCTTGTTCAACTTACATCAAGTAATATGTGAAATAAATGGAATAATAACTAATCTTCAAAATTTACCTTTCACACCCATTCCCAATTATATATGAAAAACGTTAACAAGTGGAATACTTAGTACAAAAAGGGAGTCATTTCAACTGCTTGGCTTCTAATAAATCCTTACCACAAAATGCAGCTGATGGAGCTAAATGCATCCATCTAAATCAATCATCATGTGTGTTTGAAGCAGGACAAATATCTGGATCTATCTAGGTCTTCTATGCAGTTGATCCAATACTCTACCATGTAGAATGACAGATGCTCTTTCAGTAATCTGTGAAAATATGACAGTGTCTGAAGAAAACAGTATTAGTAACTTTAAAAAAAAACGTTGTGAAGTTCTTAGCATGTTTCAGCATATGTATTTCCTGTCGATAAAATTCATAAAATATGTGACATGTGCAGTTACCTTCTCTTAGTAAAGGAAAAGAACTCTAGCATTGGTTGGAACAATCAGTATGTTGATTGTGTAAAATTATCAACACTTACAAACTTAAACCACCTTACTTTATTTGATAAGAACTGCTTTTATCATGTCTTGGAAAATTCTAGATAATGGTAGGAACAAAGCCAGTATATAAAAATCAAGTGTACACTATCTGATAAGAACTTGTTTATACACTGTCTTTAGGACATGAAATATAAGGTACAAACAAAACTGTTATACAGGTCAAAGAAGGACTGTTACAAGAAGCTGTAAGTATATTTTGCATGCTGTTAGCCTTCGTCTGATGTGGTCATCCGCCATTTTGGAATGGAATTAAACTTTCGACTGTGTTTAGAACTTTTTACAGGACTTATGTTTCTATTTTGAACAAACAATTTTGAATTATTTCTGTAAACCATAAGTTTTGTTTAACATATTTACATTTTTTCATGTTTTCTAAGAAAATAAATTATTTTTCTTAAAATTTACAAAGCTTGTTGTCTTCACTCTTTCTTTCATGTTACTTTGACCGAGTCGATACGTGACAATATTTAACAGTTGATGCGATTCTAACCATTTTAGAGATTTGAGTTGCCTTGAGTCCAGATGCCAACTGTTACATGTGGCTAGCTCTATGTCCTAGACTACTGGTATATTAGATCAGTGTTATATACTGTCAGGGTCATTTTTATTTTTTTAGTAACAGAGTACTTCCATTTTAGACCATCATTCTTGGCTTAATACAAAACGATGTTTAACACATAGAAGTAAAGACATACTTGTACAATGCAAGTATAACAGTGTGCATCAATGATATTTCAAGGCATAGGCACAAGAGGCACGTGCCTACGGCCCTGTGATGACCCAAAAACATACTTTTGGTGTCAGTTGTGTTAGCAGTTTAGTACTATATTAATACATTTAACAAAATGACACACATGCACATGGAAATGCAATGCAATACTCTATGTCTAAGACTGCAAGACTGAGGCACAATTCTGGTTACTTTTATAAAAATTATACTTTTTTCTTTTTAAAAAAATTACAATTTTGCGGGGTAAATACCCATAGTCTAGAAGTCATTTTTAAATACAAAGTTGAGCATGATCCAGAACCATTTTTTAGCTACGCACAAACAAGGTGGGTATAACTGTAATAGGCTTTGGAAAATAAACATCAAGTCCGCAGATCAAAACAGGTCTACCTTTGCATCATATTCTGTGTTAAAGTGATAACATCTTGACTAGAATTAGTTTTTATGTTAAGTAAAATTATAATTTTAATATATAAAATGTTAGTTTTTATGTTAAGTAAAATTATAATTTTAATATATAAAATATTAGTTTTTATGTTAAGCAAAATTATAATTTTAATATATAAAATATTAGATTTTATGTTAAGTAAAATTATAATTTTAATATATAAAACATTAGTTTTTATGTTAAGTAAAATTATAATTTTAATATATAAAATATTAGTTTTTATGTTAAGTACAATTATAATTTTAATATATAAAATATTAGTTTTTATATTAAGTAAAATTATAATTTTAATATATAAAATAATAGTTTTTATGTTAAATAAAATTATAATTTTAATATATAAAATATTAGATTTTATGTTAAGTAAAATTATAATTTTAATATATAAAACATTAGTTTTTATGTTAAGTAAAATTATAATTTTAATATATAAAATATTAGTTTTTATGTTAAGTACAATTATAATTTTAATATATAAAATATTAGTTTTTATGTTAAAGAAGATTATAATTTTAATATATAAAATATTAGTTTTTATGTTAAATAAAATTATAATTTTAATATATAAAATATTAGTTTTTATGTTAAGTAAAATTATAATTTTAATATATAAAATAATAGTTTTTATGTTAAATAAAATTATAATTTTAATATATAAAGTATTAGTTTTTATGTTAAGTACAATTATATTTTTAATATATAAAATATTAGTTTTTATGTTAAGAAAAATTCCAAATTTTGCATATATTGCATTATTTTAATTTTCTGATGAATAAAAGCACCACAAAATATATTTTATGCTGGTAAATATGTACTCTACACATGCATATTTATAAAAAGCAATGATTTGATAATTTTTTAAAATACTTTTTGAAAATGTTAGCTGAAACTAAGTTTAAAATTCAGTGGGTTAGATATATCATTTAAACAAGAAGAAGCATTGTCAACATGTTGGAAATAGTACAGACACTTAGTGACGTCATTCTCATGACTCAAAAATATGTTACACTGCAAATTTATACCAAAATTTTGACCATATTTGGCATACTATATAGGAAATACATACATTTTTCAGTGCAAGATACTCAATTTTAATATAACTGGTCATCAGAGTGGGAGATATTGACTTCCGGACTGATACTTAGCCGATTTTGTTTTTACTTTTAGATTTAATGCTTGGGCAGTTCCTGGCATTATATCATTGACTTTATTGGGACAAATTTTTAAAAAATTTAAATAATTGAAATTTAAATTTAAACAAAAGTAGCAATACTTTTGTTTTTGAGCTGCTCCTGGATCAGGAAGTGCTTAAAGAAGAGTTTGAGGACTGTTACATGCTGCCTGATGAGTGTCTGCCCGTATTTATAAATGAAGGCAAGAAAAGGAGCTTTTGTAGCTATTGTTTTGATATTATGAGACAGAATTAGTACTGGTGGCATCTGCTTTCATAATCTGAAGGTAATTATTCAGTGAGTGCTTACCTTGCTGCACAGCAATGCAGACTGTGAGAGACAAATTTCTCTATGATAACAAAATACATACAGATTGTAGCAAGTCTTGAAATAACAAACTAACATCATCAAAACCCTTGATTACATTTTGAAAAGTGCAAAGGGTGTGTATGTGTTGCATACAATAATATGTTACAACACAATTTAAAATCAAAAAAATAAAATAAAACAAAGTTTCAAAGATGTAAATAATTATGTATATGTGTGAAAAATCAGTTCTTGTGTAGCATTTGTTGTTTCAAAAATTTTGATCTTATATAATGTATGAATACATTTTTTTTAAGGTAAGTTATTTTGGTCTTTGTAAGGTTTTTATTGGTCTCGCATACAGGTTTTGATCTCAAGGGTTGAAAGGTATGCACTGACAAGCAAGAAATATGACCATAATGAAAAATGGTTTACCAGCAATGCACATGATAAATACATATATATATTTTTTAAATGTATGTCGAATTTACAAGGGTGAAGATAAAATTTATTGTATCAGCACAAATTCATCAGACACATAGATTTTCTGTGGTTGTAGACCAATAAGTAGATATGTTTTTTTTTCTGAACGGAGGATGAAAACTTCAGTATGAGAGATGGCCCAACCTGGTTGATCCCTGCTACCAATAATATCAGAAAAAATAACCGGATGTTGGTGGTAAAATTAAAACAGATAAAAGGTTTCCATAATAACTGAACTGAGCTTAACAGACTTTTTAAACACACATTTTTCTGATACATCTAGCAATAATAATTGTTTTAACAAAGTATGCCCAGTGTCCTTATATTTGTAGGTTGTAGATATATGAACTCGTATGTCAGTTATCAATAAATAGTTGTTCTTTAAATATCAGCAAACGTTCGTAGTTTGAAAGGTCAAAGCAGAATGATTTTGTTATGTAAAAGAACTACATTTGATTGCATGTTCATCTTTAAGTTCACTTTTTGTTAAAATCAAAATAGTCTGTTCTTGTTATTATTGAATTTGTCAGTTTTGGAAGTTATGGACCATTGGGAGTAATCGCGTCCTTATTTATTTGACTAGCACATGATTTTACTGAATAATTTCAGTCTACATGATATCTAATCAATATATTCGCCGTACCCATCGTTCATTTCTTGCATGTCGTTATGTTTACTGTGAATTATTATCATTTCTTTTTGTCCTACTTCAAACATTTACTTGCTTCTTGCGGTCGTCCTCGTTGCATGCCCTACATATGTCGGTTAGCACGGCCGGCATGTATTAACTTTTGTAAAGACTATTACCACGGCTACCGGTTATTTGCTTAAATTGGGAACAGTTTTTAAAAAAAAATGCCAATTATATAATCTCAGCTAAACATAACACATACGCATTAATATTCTTGTAGGTTTTGTGGCTGATTTATCGATAAACAAACATCATTAAAATGGAAATTGTTCTATATTATGGCAGGCATGAGCTAAATCTCTCACGTAAGTCTTTGCTAATATTCGTTCTTAGTTGAGATAGTGTGCAAACAATTAGAGGCCGTCCAATGAATTTGTGGTTTTCCCTAAAAGAATGAAACTGGACAATAAAAAATTGCGTTTAAGATTAAAGGCATGTATGTATGTGTGTATGTGTATGTGTATATGTGTATGTGTGTATATGTGTATGTGTGTATATATATATATATATATATATATATATATATATATATATATATATATATATATATATATATATATATATATATATATATGTATGTATGTATGTATGTATGTATGTATGTATGTATGTATGTATGTATGTATGTATGTATGTATGTATGTATGTATGTATGTATGTATGTATGTATGTATGTATGTATGTATGTATGTATGTATGTATGTATGTACTCTATATCAGAATTTTAATTTAGATGTATGGATTATGCAGTCTTAAATAAAGAACTCCTATCTTATCTTAAAATATATTTTTTAAAAGGCAGACATAGTCAAACTAAAGAAGTTTTGTCATTCAATTAACATGGTAGTCACTGTGGTAGAATGAAAATATGTCGATGTGTCACGCAAATAAACCCAGGATAGATTCCCACTCTTTGTATCATTTTGTATTTTTTAGAGCATGGTTTGTTATTTCATTTATGAAAGAATTACGTTACGCATATTTACAATACAAATGTCCATTTCAAGGGTATGCTTGGTGACCTATATTTTAGGAAGAATTTGCGAACGTGTACACACAGTGACGGAGAACATAAATGGTAAACAGCTGTTATATTAAAGAAATTTACAACCGTAATTTAAAACTCATAATACACATTAGCTAATCATCTCTTCTGGGCTTATAATAAATTTCCATACCCTTTTTTCCCTATAACACGTTGAAAAAGCAACATTCATAGCAATAGCCGAATGATCAGTCTTATGCACTGGTAACATACATGCATCAACTGTATTCATGTGCATGTCTTCAGATACAATAAAGTAATTTAATCTACTTTGTCTAAAGGGAGATTTCTGTCTCAGGGTATACGTCTTTAAGTCTTGATTTGAATTTTGCCAGGGATCAATTAATTCAAATTTGTTTCTCAGATCTTGAGTCACTTCTCTAGACTGTTGGCGTTTGTCTTTATATTACTGCATTTGTATGGGAAAATATAAACGAGTTTTTCGGATGGCTATACTGCACGACCTTGGGAGTGCAGTAAATCCATCTGAAAACACGAATTCCTATTTTTCCATTCAAATGCAGTAACCTTTTTATTATATGCTTATTCTTGTTTCATTACCAAACATTTCATAATAAAAGTCGCAAACATTTATATTTAATAACTACATTTATTATGTTATTATTTAAAAAAATTATGTTCACAATCGTATATTGCTTCAATGCACAAAAAGTAGCATTCATGCGCATATAGCTCCTCACCACCGACCATCAAACTTCATAGCGTACCGCGCGCTCAGGTGCATCAAGCGCGTGGTGTGAAATATGAAGGTGTTAAGTACATTTTTAGCCATTTTCATTGACAGCTAAAGAAGACAGTTTATGTGTATAACTTACATTTAATTGTGATGACCCTGTATAGCGTCTATATCTAGCTAAATCTGAAACATTTGTATCAAAAAAGGAAAGGCGGAATGTGCCAAAGCAGTTTGTATGTATCAGTCTATGAAACATTTGCAGGTATGTGGCCGTCTTTGAAATAAATTTTAGTTCATTCATAAAAAAATTGTTTACGTTAGAAAATAGTTCCTTTGCACATGGGATACAATATGAAAGTGTTCAGTATCGTGGAATATTGCACGATTCTGACAATGTAAAGTTAACGGTGAAAAAAGATGAGCATATAATAATGTAAAATACTGTAATTATCCAAATCTAAAGCTCGAACAGAGTTCCAGTCCCCGCAAATTATAACTGATGAGTTATCAAGAAATAAAATCTCCTTTAACTTTCTAAAAATTACTATGATTATCATCATTATAACCAAATAAATTCGCGAGGGGTTTCGTGTAGCCATTAATTGTAATACCTAAAATAATAAAAGTCACATCTTTCTCTATAAAGTAAAAATTCCAAAATATTTCTTAAAAATACCGCAATTCTAGCATCATTACTAGAGCAGTGGCCAAATATACTTTCGTATCCCCATTCAGCTTCAAAATATATTCCATCGTTCTTTGTACCTTGAGTAACCTGCAAACATAATACAATTTTTTTTTTTGTTTTACCCGGTAGAAAATGTACCATTCGTTTAAAGAGTGAACCTTGCAGGTCTCTAACATTCATAGATATAATGTTTATGTTATTATCAATGAAAAATGCAGAAATTTGACAAATACATATTATTATATAGAAAAGCATGAAGTAATTATGACCTTGAATTTATCATAGGCATGGCTTTCATACTCACACTCACACAGAATACAAATATCCCTGATAAAGTCATCCATAGTGTTACAGTACATACTACATATATTTTTGCTGCAGTTAGCATTGATACAATGGACGATACAATTAACATTGATACAGTGGACGATACAGTTAACATTGATACAGTGGACGATACAGTTTACATTGATACAGTGGACGATACAGTTAACATTGATACAGTGGACGATACAGTTAACATTGATACAGTGGACGAAGGACAACAAGTGAAGCAACTCCAGTTGCGATAACTCATAAGCACCTCTGACAAACCTTTCCGGAGCTAAAACAGTTTGGTAAACCAATAGGCAGAGATTATAAGAGTAGAAATTACAAAAGAATGAATAAAAAAGGGGTGAAATGGATGAGAAAGTAAGTATGATTAAGAGAATATATTAATGTGGTGAGTGATTGAATGACTGAGCAAGAATGGGAGACCGAAAATTTGAACGTAGGCGAGTAGTGTTGAATACGATGACCAAACGACTGAGTAAATAAAAGTGTATGTGAGTGAAATATAATTTATGAATTAGTGAGTGAATTAAGGAGAGATATGATAAATATATGAATGAGTAACAAATCTATTAATTAATGACAAAACTGGGGAGGGAAAGAAGTAACTTATAAAACAATATATAAATAAATTATAGTAGAAAGGGGAGTATCAAAACATGAAAGTTCTCATACCTGTTTGGCCAATTTTCATCGAGTTGTGTATTGCACTTATTTTCTAATTTTCTCATCAATATCAGCATTGATGTCAAATTTTATCATTTTAACTGATTTGGTTTTACCATACATAAACCCATTTAAGTACCATGCAATGTTTCTTGATGATTGGGTAGTTTATTGTTCAGTATTCATAATAATGGCCTCTTGGGGTCTGTATGATTGATGGGTATAATTGGATTATAAAGTATACAGCTTGGCATTACTTAAGATGTGCACGTTTCAAAAGACTGCAAGCTCGACCTGATAATGTGCACTTCCTCGACTTAAAAGGCAAATTGGGGTTGGGTGGATAGGCAAATTCTTGTTTAACATTTTAGTGTGACTTGTTTACTTTGGCAAAATTCATTTTAATTATTTTAATAGCTGCTATTGTTAGCGTGCTTTGGACTGGTTTAAGTTCAGATTTCAAGAACATGATAGAAACAATTTTTGTCAGCTGTTGGTTTTAGATCGTCAATAATTTCCAGTACATTAAAGAAGCATTGAGGTATGCCAATAATCCCTCCACGGTGATCATCGACAACGAAAACAACTCAATGGTGTTCCTCTCTGTAGTATAACGTATCCATAGTGACGTACTTTGCCTTTTCACATTGCAAATGTAGTAATGAAGGCAGCGTACCTGACTACCAATTTAATAGAAATTTCTAATACATTGACAAATATAAGATTGATACCCTAAATAAATCCCCCACAAATATGAACAAATGACACTACGAAAAGGTGTGTGACACTGCATGAAATAGAAATTATGCTATGGTTGGGACACGGTCACGAAATCAATCCAAGCTAAATATGTTTCTCTTCTTGAAAGTTTAGAATCGAACATTGAAAGCTAAGAATAAACCAAGAGGCTGTAGTTTGAAAACTTAGCATATTTGTTTTAGCAGGTCATTACAACAACAATATACTTTATTTTGGTGCAAACATAAGTCATAAATATGAATAAACAAATCATTGTACATTCAAAACTGAAACAGTTCTACGTGCAGAGACGGTATATAACGAGATGACTGGATCACCTGCTCTCTTTTGATATGCAAATGAGTTCGCAGTAACAGGCTAGAACCAGGTAAACTCCCCCTAAACAAGCAAACAAAAGAAAAACTATTAAAAGAAGTAAATAACCCAATGCCTTTCTCTATCGGCTCATTGTTTTGCAGGTGGGCATTTCTTGGTAAGTATTTTATTGACTATGTGATATCATATCCAACTTGACCATACCTGTGTTGTTTTGTTAGAGTGCATAATAAAAGGTAATATCTCATATTAATTCTAATTGGGAGAAACACATTCTTAATGACCACCTCACAACACAATGGACCAATAATCACTGCTTAACACTCATACACACATATATTACCTCTTGTAAAAGGGGATATAAGTGAACAGATGAGGGACATTAGAGTTGTGTAATATGTCGCTAACACATATACAGTCCAAAATCCACCCCTACATGTAAAATGGGAGAGCAAAACTAGACTTATCTGAAGCCATTAACATGTGTAAGTACAATAGCACACCCAAAACTATATTACAACTAACAACCTTGCAAAAGAAAGAGGAAAATGTGGAAGCCATATATCGGTGAATGGGTCAAGTCTGAGTACAATTTGAATCCGTCTTAACAGGTCAAATCTATGTTGGTCCAAGTTTAAACACTATTAGAAGGACTTAACGAAAAATAATTTCTCTGGGTGTTCTTACTGGTAATTACTGGCTTTTGAAGAAGACCTCGTGTGTCTTAGGCATTATTCAGAGAACCTTTAATTCCCTTTATTTTGGTGTATGATTGATTCGGTGGTAGTATGGGTTAAAGAGTATACAGCTTGGCTTTAGTACAGAAGTGCATCTTTCAAAAACTGCTAGCTCCGCTTGGTCATTTTCACTTACTGGATTTCAGGGGTAAGTTGTAAAAAATAAGAGCCGATAACGTTTTTATATTTATGTAGTAATTCGTCCATTGTACTTTCTGTAGCTGGTATTGTCTAGTAAGGCAAAATGCATTTGCCCTATTTTAATAGGTGCTAAACATAGTGCACTTTAGGTTAAGCAGCAGGGAGGGCGAACCCTACAAATTTTTGCGACAAAATCGATTAAAGCCTCAGAATGCCAAATGGAGCCTTCCTACGAAATCTCATATTTTAACCAAAAAAAAAAAATAAAGACCCCATTTTACAAATGGAGCCTTAGCAATTTTGTCGTAAATACATTGTCATAACCACCCTCAAAATTACTGCCATCTACGTCGCAAATATGTTGTCATATCGCCCTCCCCCTGCTGCTGATTAATACAAATTATTTAACCAAATATTTGATCAAGTCCAATACGATATCGTGACCGAGGGTCGTGTAAATTTATTGTTATAAATCCATATGGGACTGACTGAGCATGACTAAAGTAATTTTTAAATCCATTGAAGTCCATATCGGAACACCATGTCTGCCAAATATTTCGTAGCGTATGTGTATCAACGCCGTTGAATACAGCAAGAATATTGCAGTAATCGCGAATCACTTTTGGAATTTGAGTGTATCGTTGAGTGACATATATCACATCAGTGTTTTTATGCCTACCTCGGGAAAATATTCTAGCAGGGTTCTTTTGATTATCTAACATTACATCATCGTACACTACAAGATTGTTTATGTTTCCATCGAGATCTTCTACTGATGGTGCATCATTAATATCAGTAATAAAGTCGATTACACTTTCACCTTTAATTTCTGATGCATTTTCATTATAATCTTTTAGCACTTCATAGCACCGTTGATCATCTACGGATGGGGCAACTAAATATAATTTATCCCACTTCATAAATCGCATTATCAAATTAAGCAGCAATTGTGTTTTACCCGATCCAGATGGTCCGATTATAATGTCAAGGACAGAATTCGGAAGCGCTGCGTGGTGTTTTACCGGTTCTCTTCTTTTAGTCGCTGAAAAATCAATTATATTCATAACTCTATATATAAATTATGGATTTATATTGTGTTAAATGTAAACAGCGTACTGATACAACCGATCAGACAACCATTACAACTAAAAACAATAGACTAGCGCTTACTGGTAAGTGTGTAACATGTGGTACAAAAATATTTAGATTAAAAAAAAAACAACTCGGAGGTGATATTGCCGCAAAACTTGGAAAACTCAACGGAACCCCATGGGCAAAATACCCCGGAGAAAAATACCTTCCAGGATATAGTTACTGTGGTCCCGGAACGAGATTAGATATCAGACTTGATGATCAAAATCAGCACCGGCCTGGTGAGTATCCGATAAATGCTATTGATAAGGCATGTCATGCTCTTGATGTTGCATATAAAAGCAATAATTTGCAACAAAGACATCTCGCGGATATAAAATTAATTCATGCGTTAAATGCTATTCCCGCTAAATCCTTCAAAGAAAAATTGGCTTCATGGTTGGTCAAATCAGCTATGAAAGGCAAATTGGTGTTAGGTGCTGGTAATTAAAAACACTAGTGTTTTTATAGTATAGAATCTATTTATTATTCTCCGATAGGATACTGGAGGGGTAAAGCAGCAATCAGTAAACTCGCTTACGTTGCAAAAGTGAAAAAGTCCACTGCGAAAGATTGGTTATCCAAACAAGCTATATGGCAAATTTATCTACCACCGCCTAAACAAATTAATTATTCTCATTTTGATGTTACCGTACCCAATGAAGTTCATCAGGCTGATTTATTGTTTTTACCACATGACCATGGTTACAAATACGCGCTAACTGTAGTTGATATTGCGAGTCGATTTAAACAAGCAGAACCATTAAAAACAAAGTCAGCTTCTGAAGTCGCTTCTGCATTTGAAAGGATTTATCGACGAGGTCCTCTAAGATGGCCAAATCTATTACAAGTTGATCCTGGCAAAGAGTTTCATGGTGCTGTTCTATCAACAATGAAAACTCATAATGTTACAATACGACGGGGACATACTGCGTTACATCGTGATCAGGCAATTGTAGAACGATTTAATCGAACTCTTGCAGAACGGTTATTTGGATATCAATATGCAAAAGAATTCATCCAAGAAAAACGATCTCGTGAATGGGTCCAAAGGTTACCGAGTGTAGTTGCAGCGTTAAATAACGAGATTACTCGAATTATTAATATGAAACCAAATATTGCAATAAAAAAATATATACCCGAACAACCACAGCGGGTTAGCACTCAGCCACTTCTCGGTGATATTACTGTGAGATATTTATACGAACCAGGAGAACTTGAAGGTGGTAAAAGAAGAGCTACTGATCCTATATGGAGTGTTACTACGCATAAAATTTCAACCATAACGCGATCAACTGGTAGACCTCCAATCTACAGATTGGATTCAACTGCACCTCAGCGTGGTTTTACACGCGAACAACTACTAGTCATTCCGGACGATACTCAATTACCGCCACATGTTCTTAACTAGCTCCGTTACGTCTATTACACTCAAGACAGGTCAACATCACATTGCTTCTGACATGACCAAGACTGTTATTTTTTCTGTCTACGGTGAATTGTCGAGGGTCTTTATCCGAATAAAGCCAGTGCATTATACAATTGCAACTGGCGCAGTGATTATTCTGTTGTTCTTTTAATGCGATTATTACTTCAGCATCAATATCAAATTCTCGTTGTTTTGTTTTTGTCCTGCTGTTTGTAACCAGAGAGTTTTTTTTATTAATGATGCTAATATCAGTGTTATCATCGTTTGCATTAAAATCATCATCGAAAACAATCCTTCGTAGTTGATTTATTCGTCGTACTCTGGACACTGCGAGATAGATTAAATTTGATCATTCAATGCGATTATCAACTATCCAAACAATTGTATCCGTGATGGTTAATCCTAGTGACGAGTGTATTGTTGTTACATAACCAAGCGTCCATGGTGATTTATCAGCGCATAATGCATCTTCTACAGTATTGATATCAACTAGCACAATATCATTTAACACTAGAATCTGTTTCTCCGTCTGGCCTGGAATTTCAACTTCAATATTCTGCTTTCGTGTATCCAATGGTCTATAACACAACGGTACTGGAAACGTTGGGAATTTTTTCTTGTGTAGCTCAAACAACTTTTTCTGAAGTGCGTCTCTGACTATCTTTCTACTTGCTACTACAAAATCATTTGGTCTCCATGTTTCCCAAAAATCATTCATAGGCGTTTCAGAAATTATTTCACGCGCTACTTCACACTGAATTCTATCGGGTTGTAATCTAATTAGTTTTCTAAACTCACGTAACTGCTCATCGAGTGCTCTATAGTCAGTATCTATTTCTTCGTAATAATCAACAAATCCTTTTAACCAATTATGTGGACTTCTACCAACAAATGGTGGTGGTTGACCATTATCGCCGCACAATATAACTGTTGTGTTATTTTGCAATAACCAATCAAGAAACATTTTTAATACATCTTCTGAAACAGTACATGCTTCATCCCAAAAAATAACCGAAAGAATAAATTTCTCACCCATTCGCTCAGGAGTCCAAGCATCGCCCTTGTATCGAAAAAAACTATGATACGTGCAAGCTTCAAAGGAAAATCCTTTGGATTTTTGGCGTTGTTTTATCTCTCTCGCTAGTCTATGGGTTGGTCTGAGTACAATCATGGACGTTCTCTCTCGATATAATTCTATCGCACGTGTTGTCTTTCCAGATCCACCACAACCGTTTATATAAACTGTTTTATATCTACAAATTGGATCTGATATCGGTGGTGCTTTAGACATAGAAAATCCTTCGGATTTTTCACTGATAGAATTATCGTTTTTCAGGTAACTGCTTTTAATCTCAAGGTCTGCTGATTCAGAATAATCGCATTGTATTTCACGTTTAATTCGCCATGTTCCCCAAGTCTCTTCGCTATTAGTAAATTTAGTTACCTCTTTGATATATTTTTTATCGACATACATTGAATCAATTGCAACTCTAACTGCTATACTAGGAAATCTATTTATCATTGCAAATAAATTGATAGATGCATAACCCAGCATAGAAGCCCTTAAATGTAGATATGCCGAGCTTTCTCCATCACTGTAAGCAACAATTCTACCTAACTTTGTTTTATTGGACAAGAAGGCTGTTTTACAATTTGCGTACCTATTTTTCTCTACTGCATCTTTAATAACAAAGTCGTATTCGGCATCATCTATAATCAATCGTGAGGATTGTCTTTTAAAGTTGAATTTTTTTCGACCTTGTGTAAATTTACCGATTATTCTTCGGCCGAGATCCTTTGCTTCACTATTTCGCTGATTAAATATCTTTTTTGACCATTCAATGATATACTCCTCGTCAGCATCAATATGTTTTCTAGACTTATCGATTATACTATCAAGACATTCTGGTTCTGGTAACCAGACATTGGTTTGTTTTTGATATGAGATAATCGCTTCGCTGACAATCAACGAAACTAACATTTTACAATCAATAATATATCGCAATAACACTATTGGTAACCACATCCTTTCAGCCATGTGTCTACCAATCCAAAAATAACAACACGGATGAAGTCCTTCGGCGAATTCAAATGATACTACGCGAGCAAAACCGGTCAAATCAAAATCAGGCAGTGGTCCATTAATAGCAACGCGAGTCATTTCATGTGTGGGATGTCCAAACCGGTTAAAATACTCACCAGCGAATCCATATTCTAGAAAACTTCCTGGATAACAGGCAACGATATCAACTGATATCATACTTTCACGATGGTACTTAACGTTCCATAGACCGCCATGATAATATTCCAAAACAGCTAGATTAAACATCCTGTAAAAACTCTTTTCGTGTTGGTTTTGAATTATTTTTCTTTCTTGCAAAATGAGCTGCAACCGATGGAATTGTAAAACAATTTGTAAGTAACTGTTCGTAATCGTCGGATTTTTCATTAAAAACGCTAGCGTTTTCACTGAGACTTATTGCTAGATTTTTCATCCTATTATGTAGACTTTCAGTACGATATAATTCACCGTTAGGTCTCACAAATTGATTGAATTGACATTCTTCATCATCAAAACTATGAAGTAGCCATACTGATACAGGGTCGTTTTTACACAAACTAGCAATAGCATCGAATAATCTTTCTTCAGTGTGAATGCCATCCTTAGTGATTTCTTCTGGGATATATTTCACTGTTCTGTCTCGCGGGAATATTGTAACTGCGGATGTCCATGCGTGTTTGTTATCATCAATAATTTTGATTGGAGCTCCGTTTTTATTGTATTTCGATTCGTATAATACTTTACCGGTTATCGTTGAAACGGTTATCGGAAATCACAGCGACTTTTCCAATCTAGCTATATCGGAAATAGTTGCTCCGTTCTTTTTCACTGTTAGCTCCCATTGACTTATTTTTTTACGTCTTAGATCGGTTAATTTATTCCCACGGAGTGCATTTGTAAAGTGTTCTATGACACGCCGTGCCACACAATTGAGTTGTTTTTCTACTGACGTTGACTGTTCCATTGGTGCTAGTTTTCCAATGTCAGGTTTCTTATTTAACGGATACATGCCATAAACAATTGCTGTTTCTGGATACGCTTTTTCATAGTATGGTTTATCAATTCCAGTTAACAGCCCTGGTCTGGAATTACGGCTAACAATGACTGTTGTCCTATCTTTGAGAATTGGCTCAAACTTGTCTCTTATAACCCAATCGCCCGATTCTAAATTGATAATGAATTTCACTCTGAGAAAATACCTTTTATTGCCAAGTTGTGATAGTATCATAGCTGCTGTTTCATCATTCATTCTAGCATCAACAACACCATCAATTTTAAATGTTGACCAGGTGTGTGATGCACCGTCCTGTTTAAACTCATGAACACAATCTCGTATTTTTCTAATCAGACTTCTATTATTTATTCTCTCTTTTGGTACATCTTCGAGAGTTCTATCAAGATTGAATTTAATATTTTTCCAAGGCTTGATTGCCGATAATCTCTTGAATTCTTCATTCATATAAATAAGACAAGTATTTAAATAGAAAATTTTGTTTATATATAATGAATCACTGCAAATGGCTTATGATTGGATCAGTAACCCCATGTAATAAATGGTGTAGAGGTGAATTCTGTGGATATCACTTACAGAGTGTCAGAAATAATTCGACAGGCCCGGCACCATGCATAAATTGTGGGGTGGGTGTGAGAGGAAAATCACAATTATGTATCAATTGTGGGGGTAAGCGGTTTAGAGAATTGAAACGTTATTATGATAAACGAATAAAAAACGCTATCATTGACCCTAACCATGACTCTGTCAAAGACAAAATCATAAAAACCCCTCAAGACTACATTAATAGATTTATAATTAAAGCAAATGATGAATTAGACAAATAGTATTATTATATATAAATGGAGCAAGAATTCATACCACATCCAATACTTGTTAATTATGAAATATCTGCTGATGGTGATGTTAGACACTGTAGACTGAAAAAGCCAATTGGTTTTCTTAATAATCAAGGATACTTGCAATTTGCTGCTGGAAGATAGAACTATTACGTTCACAGAATTGTATATGAAGCATTTTATGGATTGATTAAAGATGGTAATGTTATTGATCATATTGACTCTAATCCTATAAACAACGCGATTTCCAATTTACAATGCATTTCTCAAAGAGAGAATACAAAAAGAGGAAAGACAGGAAAATACTCAAAACGACGCAAGGGAGTTAAATCATTTGATACAACGACGAATGAAGAAAGAGTTTTTCATTCAATGAATGCTGCGGGAAAATATTTTGGAATATGTAGTTCCTCTATACGAAAAGTTGCTGAAGGGATTTATCAAGCAGCTATCTCAAAGAAAAATGGACATAGAATAAAATTTTCATACTCATGAAATGACTCTCAATAATTACTATTAATAAAATATATTTTTTTCCGTATTTCCCCTCATTACTACTGATCGTCACGTGACTATCCTACTTTCGATATTGATTCCCGGATATGTAATTCGTGCGAGATAAACGTAGAAAACACATGTGAAATTGGATTGAATTAATGATGTGTGTGATCTCATGTACGTATTTAATGGTTAACTCGGTATATATACGTATCAGGTATGTACGGATTTTGATTTTGTGTTATTGTTTCTTGTTTCTAAAGACTGTATTGAGAACAGCAGTTAGGGTTTTGTTGGAAAAACCTATATAGGTTAGACAATTTGACAGAGTTATGTATGGCCGTGAATCCAAATTATTATTACGGTTATTATAAAAGGTCAAGGTTCTATTAATAGATTTTTTAAAAATCCCAATTACGCACGTTAACAGCTCTTTAGATTTTGTATGAAAATGAAATTACTTTGTAATTACAAATTAAAATGGATTGTATGTGAGGTCAAAATAGTAAAACGCATTACATGTAATTTAGTTTTTTTAGTGTGGCTACATGTAATAAAATTATCAATGACACAGAAAAATATCATTCTCGAACCATTCAAGAAATAGCAGGTCCTGAATTGACAGTGATCCCCCATGACAGAGTTATCTCGTCATGTAAATCCATTATTATTACAATTAAATAAACGTAATATTATAGAAATTGATTAAAAAAAATGCTATTATTTAACAGTTGTATTTCTTGTTTTAATGTTTTATTTAAATATTTAGCTGCCATTGAAATTACTAAACAATTTTCACTATGAAATGCTTGGAAAATAAATACACACTCGCTTATCGATACTGGTCTTATTATCACCTTATATATAATATGAGCCGTAAAAGTTTGGGGCTTTAAGCGAAGCCCAAATGTGCCAATCAAAACTCCCACGCCATTGACATGGTGTGGTTGAATTTTTTCAACTGCAACCATGGCTAATTTCTTGGGTTGCTTTTGATTGGTAGATTGGGTGTAGGTCCGCCCCGTCGTTTCATGTTTGTATCGTTCTGTACTGTCCCTATCATACCATCCTATCATCTCGTTGTATATATAACCATCCTATATGTAATGTGCTGTCCCTAGTATATATATAATCTCATTGTATATATATCATCATATATAATCTCATTGTATATATATCATCCTATATAATCGCATTGTATATATATCATCATATATAATCGCATTGTATATATACCATCCTATCATCTCATTGTATATATATCATCCTATATAATCGCATTGTATATATATATATATATATATATATATATATATATATATATATATATATCATCCTATATAATCGCATTGTATATATATCATCCTATATAATCGCATTGTATATATATCATCCTATATAATCGCATTGTATATATATATATCATCCTATATAATCGCATTGTATATATAATCATCCTATATGTAATGTACTGTCCCCCCACAACATATCTTCCGGAAGACCTAATATAGCATTTGTTACATTAGAGCTTCTAATTGGGAGATCTATGTTTGTGGCCCCTTGGGCTTATTTAATGCGAAGGCACTAAATGAGTTCCAAGAATGTGCTGTGTCCCCTCTGGGCCTCTTTGACGTCGTTTGGCGCGAAAGAGGTTTCCAAATGAGGCTTCATGTTATATGTTCAATGTTTGTAAAGAAATCACTTGGATTTCACGTCTAATGCCCATATAACCCGCCCTTGAACTCGATTGGGGGGTTAGGGTATTGTATAAGTCTTTAATGTATATGCCTTTCTTGCCTCGGAACTCGAATGAGGAAGAGACAGGCATTGTATATGTTTGTTTTTTTTTTGTATATAAAAATATTTTAAAGATAAGAAAATACATTAGTAATAATATTCAATAAATGGAATTTCAAGATATTACATCTATCATCACAGAAATATCAAATTTAAGAAATCAAGGAATCGTACTTTCTGAATTTTTGAATGAAGACAGACTTTTGAATGAATTTGAACAAATTGATATACAATTGAAACATGGAAGATATGTCCTACCTAAAATGTATTCACTGATAAAAAGAATCCAAAAAGCGGTTAATGTTTCCTTGTATAACAATGATATTAATTTATTCATTCGGCTATTTAGTATAGTTGAAGCAATTAGAAAGAAACTCGGGGAACAGTACCAAGTTCCGTCAGAGATTGCTTTGAAAGTGAAATCTATTAGACGTTTGATTGATGCAAGCATTGAAAGCCACAATTGAAAAAACGTTAGCATTTCCAATAATGACATCAGAAGCATTAACTACCAGACTAGCCCGCGAGAGGTTAGCATTACTGAAAAAGTTTATACCAATTCGAGATAACGTGCGAGATAAACTACAACTTAGACAGCAAGCGCAGACTGACTTTTCTATTGGGAGTGAACAGCTTTTTGCTCCTGTAACAAAAGCCACTAAAGATATGAAACTTGCAACAGAACGTGCTAGATACGGCGACATCCCTAAAGAGGGAGCAGTACCTATTATTGATGTATTGGGAAAGATTGCTACAGAAACTGAAAAAACTCAGGAGGAAATAAAACAGCTTTCAGGTGAGTTACAAACTCAGCGAGAAATACAACAAATGGGTAATATTAATATTGATGATAAACCCGTTAAAAAAGAGTTCCTTTTAACGAGATATTCACTGATGAAGCTATAGAAAAAATCAGACGAATTCAATTGCTGAAACCTGAAGACTATATAAAATTTGGTGACATCGCTGTAAAAAGTTATTATAACAGGGAGAAATTTTTAAAAGACGAGTATAAAAAAAACATAATAAAACGAGATCAATGGGTGGATTGGTTATTAAAAATTAATAAAAATGAACCCGACAATTTAAATAAGGATACATTTGAGTACAATACTTTTAAATTGGGAGTTAATAAGTATGGTATAGAACAAAAAGAACTAAAAGAACAACGAAAAGAACAACGAAAAGAACAACAACAAAGTCGAGGTCGAGGTCGAGGTCGAGGTCAAGGTCGACATTCTCCAGAAATTCAAAACGTTTCCGAACCAGGTCCAGAAATTCAAAACGTTTCCGAACCAGAAAGTTCTTCAGGAGAGGGTTATGGAAGTTCTCGTCATGATTCTCATATATGTCCTAGTAATATCATTAATGATATATCACGACTTGAGGTTCTTACGGGAGGTAAGCGAGCTGGGAATAACTCAGTCGAAATAACTAATGAAGCATTTGTTATTTGCAGACGATTATTCCCAGGTGGGATAATTGATATTCATACGTATCGAGAACTCTTGGATGAGTTAATGGACGGAATTTCAGGGAAATTTTAGTGGTTATTATAGCGATTGAAATTTCTAAATGCTTGCATTTCAAAATTACAAAGTCATTTCAAATAAGATGATAGTACACTATAATCACAATAAACCAACAAACGTGTATGTGCTAAACTCAAGATTGCCCGTTTATAAGGCATACTATGGAGACGGCCTTGGAAATACCATAGCGGATTTATTCACAAGAATAGCCCCAAACGTAGCACCAATTGCTAAACAATTATCGATGAAAGCCATTGATGTTATTCGTAATAAGGGAATTAACGCTGTTGGACATCTTGCAGGAACGGCCTTTTCTACCGCAAAGAATAGAATAACGTCATTGGTGAAATCTAGATTCGAACGAAAAACACCACAAATGGTTTCAACACCGCTACCTTCAACAACAATGATGCCTGCAAATGTCAGTAAAGTGATAAATAACGCAGTGGAACAAAAACTAGCATCATTAGCAATGACTTCACCAGATAGTAGTAATATTGCAAGTACGATAGCGGGAAGTGGTCTTGGAAAATCGTAAAAATTTCAGACGAAAAAGAAAATGATAGCCATTACTACATTTAGAAAAACGATAACGTTTTAGTATAAATGGCATTTAAAAAAATTGCTGATCCAGCGTTTGATATGGCAGCACCGGTAAATAAAGATGATTCTAAAATTAACTATCAGTATTATGCCTATCCTGCAAGAGAGCCTAATCAACGGGGGAAAGTTGAACTTCAAGTTCAAGATACAAGTAGATACTTTTTGCCGTGTGAGGCGTTTATTGAAGTAGAAGGACAGCTTGTAACAAATGTTGCAGCTGATACACCATATGGGGATAACCCACATATCCGAGTTGGTTTCGTAAATAATGGCATTATGGCGCTATTTAACAGTGCAAGATATATCATTGATGGAAAAGAAATTGAATCAGTAGAACAAAATGTTGATATTGCAACAACAATAATCGGACTTGCGAGATATTCTGATGATAATACAAGGTCGGCAGGTCCGTCTATGATGTTTGCTAAGGATACTTCTGATCATGCTGACCATTATCAATTTATTAAAGTACTAACTGCGGCAGCTACTGCAGAAGCTGATCAACAACTCGCAGCTAATCCAGACCGTGAAGGTTCAGCCGTTGAATTCGACATTTTAAAAAGGGTCAATGATAATTTCAATCTAGGATTTGCAACACGAAAAGGAGCATTAAAAGGAAAGAATCGACGGTTTTCATGTGCAATTCCGTTACATCACATTCGGATTCTGTAGAAATGTCAGAAAAGTCATCTATGGAGCAAAGCATACAGTCGTGTTAGTGCGAAAGGAAAATGACAATGATGCAATCTGGCGTGCTAATGGTGTTGATGATGGTAAAGTCATTTTAAATAAATTGACTTTATGGATGCCCGTCTTGACACCAGCAGTTACAATAGAGCAACAATTACTATCGTTTATGGACACAGGTGGAAAATCATTGCTAAGTTGGCTAACAACGACTGATACAAAGCAGGATAATGTAGATAACACATTTACATGGCACTTAGCATCAAAACAAGGTGTTTCAGCTCCACGTCATATCTTTATAGCGTTACAGGATGCAAATAGATTGGGTAGTCAATTATCTAGTCATATGATATTTGATAAATTAGGAGTAAGTGAAGTTTCGTTGAGAATAAACGGACAACAAAAGCCAGCAGAGATTGTACAGCTTAATTATGAAAACAACAACGTAGCACGTGTATATCATAGAATATTGTCGTATATGGGTCGTGATCAAAATGTTGATACTGGTTTGCAAATATCGCAAATTGATTTTGAAAAACACTATCCGATTTATTACTTTTCATTGGAACATTGCGACATGATCAGACAATCTGTTGTTGATATATACTGCTATGCCAGTCTCACAATTTTATTTTATTTGTATGTTTAATTCCATTATTTAAGATGTTGCGTACATGTACCTTGTTTCTATTGATTACGTTGCTTTGAGACGGTCCCTCGTTGAAAGCACATGAGGGTTTTGAATGAAACCGTCCGACATTCATGTCATCCATTGTGATGATTATTTCAACTCGCCACTATACTTCGAGTAACTGTTAGACACTTAAGTATTACTAGATGACAATATTTTATGTTGCCTTACTTGTTTACTATGTATTTTAATTAAATATTGCATTACGGAAATTGCTCCGTTAGTTGTGTAATGGCGCCATTGTTCCCAGCATTCTATGTTGTTAAGCGCGAGGTGGTAGTGCTCCCATTTCTAAACCCAATCGGGGAACCTCGAGTGTCCCGGCTGTTGATGTTGATGTAAACATCCGAGGTTCTCCAAGGGTTCAGAGAGTATAAATACTGCGCGTCTTCGCAGACGACAGACACAGCGTTGACGTCTGAATCGTTTGTCTATTTACTGATTATTATTAAAAACATTTTGTCATGGCGAATTTAATTCAGGTAAAAGTTATCTCTAAGAAGTTATGTGATTAAAATACCCAAAATTCAATTCAAGGTTATCTCTAAAAAAAAAAAAAAAGAGAAGTTATGTTATTAAATTATCCCAAAATTCGGATTTGCACAGATTTTGAATGATAGAAATTTCTGACTGCTCCAGATTTTGAATGATATGAATTTTGGAACTATCCAAAATTCGGATTTGCCCAGATTTGGAGTGACAAATTTCGGACTGCTCCAGATTTTGAATGATCTGAATTTCGGAACTATCCAAAATTCGGGTTTGCCCAGATTTTGAAGGACACAAATTTCGGACTGCTCCAGATTTTGAATGATCCGAATTTCGGAATTATCCAAAATTCGGGTTTGCCCAGATTTTGAAGGTCACAAATTTCGGACTGCTCCAGATTTTGAATCATCTGAATTTCGGAACTATCCAAAATTCGGGTTTGCCCAGATTTTGAAGGTCACAAATTTCGGACTGCTCCAGATTTTGAATTTCGGAATTATCCAAAATTCGGGTTTGCCCAGATTTTGAAGGTCACAAATTTCGGACTGCTCCAGATTTTGAGTGATCCGAATTTCGGAATTATGCAAAATTCGGATTTGTTCAGATTTATATTTCAAAAGTTTTATTGTATAAGGAGTTAATAGAGATAGATTATTACAAGCCTCTACCACTAGGATTATATTGTTGCTGTAAACATAAATAAATAAACAATAATCTCAAATTTTATTAAAATCAATGTATAATACATTTATGATAAAATTGTTTCCTGAAGTATACAGGAACAGTTGTGTAATAAGCAAACAATCTTATTTCCTTATGTTGTATAGTAAATGTATGGACATGAAGTGAAATTGTTATTCTGTATGTCAATATAATTCTAATTTATGATTATTAGAAAAAGAAAATAAGAGAACACAATAAAAAGTAAAACACAATTTATTCTGTATTTATTCACCTCAGATATATAACACACATTTCTTCATTCTTTTCTTATTCTTCTCTGTCATTCAAGTCTTTTATTATCCAGGAATATTCAATACCAACACCACAAGTAAACATCTACATTCATTTCACCTCAAGCCAGTATCAGGCGAACCCAGAAAATGTTATGACTGAAAGAACTCTTCACAGAATCGTAAACACAGAGGAGTCTTAGTAATAATAATAAATAAGTCGTAACAATTGGTGTCAGATGTGGGGTACTCTGAAAAATAAGATTAAAAATACAAAATTTTAATAAATAATAAAAGAAAATTAAATTACAGAAGTTTGGATATTTATTTATTTATTAACCTGATATTGGTGGTGAAAGCACAATGGATAAAAGTCACAAAAGCAATTCCCTGGAGAATGGTTTTGAAGGTATATCTCCAGCTAGCGAAATTGATAATGAAAATGACAATAGGAATGAACATTGGGAAATGAATAGTTCCTTCGAGGAAAAGTTGGATAGAAATTTGAGTCAGTTTGCAAATGAGGTGAAAAATACAATTTTCTCTCTGAGTGAGACAATGAGTACACAATTTGAAAATGTTTCTCACAAACTGCATGAAATGCAAACAAGGATCGAAAAAGTAGAAAGTAATGCATCTATTAAAAATAACACAAAAGAAAACAGAGTTGCAAAAGAATCAGAAAGCAAAGTAGTAAACCATAATGTGCATTCATTGCATAAATTGTCCCAGAATGGTGGAACAAACATAACCCCTAAAATAAAACCTCAGCTATTTGATGGAAATATAGACATTGATGAATATCTCACTCAATTTAACATTGTGGCAGAAATCAATGGATGGAATAATCATGAAAAAGCATTGTACCTAGCTAGCAGTTTGTCTGGGGTAGCTCGTTCATTGCTCAGCGAATTGGAAATCGAACAGAGAACAAATTATGATACTCTAGTTAGAGCTCTCATCAATAGATTTGGTTCTATACACAGAGCAGAGATCTTTCGCTCAAAACTGAAATCTCGTTACCGAGAAAAAGGGGAGACACTTCCTGAACTTGCTCAAAATATAAGAAAACTTACCAGATTAGCCTACCCTTCTGCAAGCAATGATGTGATAGAAATTTTAGCGATAGAACAGTTCACTGAGGCTATCAATGACTCTGATATAAGATTGAGACTTAGGGAACATGGTGCAAAGACCATGTTCGAAGTTGAAACATTGGCTGTGAAACTAGAAGCGCACAGAATAGCTGACAGACAAAGAAACAGGACAGTTGGTTCTGTTCAAGAGAATGTTGTTGAAGGGTGTGAAGATTATAAACAAAACTGTGGAAGCGATAAACTCAAACAAAACTTGGAAAGGCTTACTGCAACAATAGGTGAACTTGTCCAACAAGTAAAATTGAACCAGCAAAGCAATAAGTCACAAAATTATCATGGTCCAATACATCAGATCAATGATGGAAATTATGCAAATCAGTCAAGGGAAAGATCTGGTGGTTTTCACCATCCGCAAAATAATATCAAACCTAAATGGGGAGATAACTCTAGGCATAATTCAAATTATAGATCAAATTATGACAATTCAAGAAGATTTCGGGGTGGCTGGAGAGAAAACAAAAATCAATGTCAAAGGCAAAACCAGGAAAACTGGAATGGGGCGATAGTCGGGACCGAAACTCGTCCTCCTCTCATACCAGGTCCCCAATAATTAAGCTTAACAGACTGGGAAAGGATGAAGGGTACTTTGTATTGGGCACAGTAAACCATAATGAAATGAAATTTCTTTGTGACACAGGTGCAAGTGTGTCTATTTTAAGAAAGAGTGTTGTAGACCAATGGTCAAATCCACCAAAAATCAATCCTGTAAATCTTAGATTGCTGACAGTAACTGGAGAGACAGTACCATTTTTTGGTAAAACAAATGTGGATATAAAACTTGGGAATAAAGTATTTAATACTGAGATGCTTATTGCTGAAATTCAACAAAAAGGGATCCTGGGAATGGACTTTATGAGGACACACAAATGTGACTTGATGATAAGCAAGGGATGTTTAAATGTAAATGGAGAAAAAGTTACATGTTTCTTTAACAAAGTAAAGGGACCAGTTTGTTGCCGGGTAGCAGTTACTGAAACTGTTGAAGTTCCTCCACATTCTGAAATTATAGTAAATAGTAAACCATTAGGAATTATGGGAGAAGGCTCCTATGGATTGATTGAACCAGCAGCGAAATTTACCGAAAAGACAGGATTGTTAGTAGCCAAGGTACTAGTGGATCCTAGTAGAAATACATTACCAATTAGAATAGCAAATTTTGGAACTGAACCATGCAAAATATTTAAAAATACAGTAGTAGCTGAATATCACACTGCATCAATAAAGGATTGTACAACTTTTGAATCAAATAATGTCTCAGAAACTGATGGTAAAATGAATGAAATGATGCCCAAACACCTAACAGATATGTTTGAAAGATCCTCAACAAATTTAAGTGAAGAACAAATAAATGAATTAAGAAAATTTCTGACTAAAAACCAGGACATTTTCTCCAAAAATCCTAATGACATAGGCCACACTACATTAACTCAACATACAATTAACACAAAAGATGCTCAACCAATTCGACTGTATCCATACAGAATTCCACTAGCAAAAAGAACAATTGCTGAAGAAGAAATTAAGAAAATGGCAGAAGCCGACATAATTGAAAAATGTTCCCAAAGTCCTTGGAATGCTCCTGTAGTATTGGTAAATAAGCCAGATGGATCTGTTAGATTTAGTTGTGATTTTAGACGCTTGAATGATGTGACAGTAAAGGATTCACAACCTTTACCTCGCATTGATGATAGTCTTGATGCACTTTCTGGTTCAAAATGGTGGTCTTGCCTTGACATGAAATCAGGTTATTGGCAATGTGAAATTAAGGACGAAGACAGACCAAAAACTGCTTTCTCAATACCTGGTGGTGAACAGTGGATGTGGAAAAGAATGGCATTTGGTCTTTGTAATGCACCTGCCACATTCACCTGATTGACACAAGTTGTATTTTCTGGGCTAATATGGAAAATAATGATCCTGTATTTAGATGATCTGATTTGTTATTCGAAAACATTTGAGGGTCAACTTGAAAATCTTTCAATTATCTTTGAGAGGTTGCGACAAGCCAATTTGAAACTTAATCCCAAGAAGTGTTGTCTTTTTCAGAAGCAAGTTTCTTTCCTAGGTCACTTGATAACTGAATCGGGTGTTGGAACCTTGCCTGAAAAGATAAAAAGCATAAATGAATGGCCTGTGCCAAGAAATCCCAAACAAACCAAAAGCTTTGTTTCCCTGTGTTCATATTATAGATCATATGTTCACAGATTTGCAGATATTGCTAAACCTCTCCATCAAATGGCAGAAAAGAATGTAAAGTTCAAATGGACTGCAGAATGTCAAAGGTCATTTGATACTTTGAAACAAGCTTTAACCAAATCTCCAATACTGGCATTCCCTACTGAAAATGATCCATTCATCCTTGATTGTGATGCTTCAAATATTGGACAGGGTGCTGTCCTATCACAAGTCCAAGATGGAAGGGAAAAGGTTATCTGTTACTTTAGCAAATGCTTTTCAAAATCTGAGAGACAATATTGTGTAACTCGCAGAGAGTTACTGGCCATTGTAAATGCCATTAAACATTTTCACAATTATCTGTATGGTCGTAAGTTCACAGTGAGAACTGACCATGGTAGTTTGAGATGGCTTTTGAACTTTAAACTTGTGGAAGGACAATTGGCCAGATGGTTAACATTTCTGTCAGCATATGACTATGAAATCGAGTATAGGCAAGGAAAGATTCATAAGAATGCTGATACATTGTCAAGAAGGCCATGTTATGACATCCTCTGTAAATATTGTGATAGATTGGAAGAACGTTGCAATGAAATGGTGAAAACTAACAAGAACAACAATGAGATCTGTAAAGTTGAAAGTAGACCTATTCTCTCCTTTAGAGTAGATGGAAATAACACAGTTCACAAGGTTGACAGTGTGACATGTAGTAAGGAAATACAATATCGTACTGATGTGGTTGGTCAAAGTGTCATAAATGAGAAGTGTACAAATAACTTACTCTATAGTATGATACTGTGTATGTTCTTAATTTTCCATGTAGCCTCAGATACAATGACAGCAACTGTTGTCCTCTTCTTTTGTTTCATTTCAAGTTTGGTAGAATACCTATGCAAAAGAAAAGAATGTAAAAAGAATGATTCTAAAAATATGATCATTCAAGTACCTCAGAAAAAGAATAGTACAGACAAGTATAGCATTGATGAAGTGAGTAAAGGTGGAAACACATACTGTAATATGTCTAAAGAGATTAGTACTGAATTTGAGCAGACTAATAACAGAAATATACAGACTAAATGTGCACCTGATTTGTCAAATGCTAAACCTGAAGATAGTTATTTAAACGGAAGTTTGAAGTCTCAAGTAAATGATGCAGGAAATTCTAAAAGAAATAATCACACAGAAATTGACCTAGAGAAAGCAGACATAGAGAATTTGGATCTCAATGTTCTAGCAAAGTTACAATTACAAGATTCAATTTTAAAAATTGTACATGAGTGGTTAAAAAGCAAGAGTAAACCTGATTGGGCTGATGTTGCTAAATATGGCCTAGAGATTAAGTACTTTTGGTACAGATGGGAATCTCTGTGTCTTAAGAATAATGTTTTACATAGAAAATGGGAAAGTCATGATGGAAAAGAAATCACATTTCAAATTATAATACCAAAAAGTTTGAAAACATTTGTTTTGACCCAAATGCATAATAGTGTTAGCGGTGCACATCTTGGTATAACCAAAACACTACATAAAATAAGGCAAAGATTTTTCTGGTATGCCTTAAGAAGTGATGTAGAGAATTGGTGCAAGAATTGTACAATTTGTGGTTCAAGAAAAATGCCTCAAAAGAAAGCAAAGTCTCCCCTTAAACAATACCATGTCGGATTACCAATGGAAAGAATAGCAATTGATTTTATGGGACCTTTACTAAAATCAAAACAGGGTAAAAAGTATCTAATGGTAATTGCAGATTATTTTACCAAATGGACTGAAGCTGTTTCATTACCAAATATTGAAGCAGAGACTGTGGCAAAAGCATTAATTGAAAATTTCATATCCAGATTTGGGGTACCATTACTCATACATACAGATCAGGGATCTAATTTTGAAAGTAATTTGTTTCAAGAAATGTGTCAGATTCTGGGTATTAAGAAAACCAGAACGACTATTGCAAGACCCCAATCAGATGGCATGGTTGAAAGAGCAAATCGTACTATACTGAATATGCTTTCAGCTTTTGTGTCGGATCATCAGAGAGATTGGGATGAATATGTACATTTGGTAATGATGGCCTACAGGTCTTCAATTCATGAAAGTACTGGGGCCAGCCCAGCTTTAATGACATTTGGAAGGGAGATAACTCTACCAATAGACCTAATCTTTGGTGACCCTGAGAAACAGCCATTAGAAAATCAGAAATATAAAACTGACTATGCCAATGAACTAAAAGAGAGACTGAATGAAATACACGAATTCTCCAGAATAAAAATGCAACTTTCTGGTGAGAATATGAAAAAGAATTATGATCTTAGAGTCAATCTCCATAACTACACTGTAGGTGATAAAGTATGGTATTTTGACCCTAAAAGGATAAGAGGCTTGAATTCAAAATTACAAAGACCCTGGAAAGGTCCATTTGAAATAACTTCCAAACTTAATGATGTGTTATACAGAATACAAGAGAGTCCAAGACATAAGCCAAAAGTTGTACATCATGACAAACTAAAATCATTTCATGGAGAAGTTATTTCTCCTTGTTAACCAATAATAAGAAAGTGTTTTCAGATATACAAGTTTTCAGATTTTACACACACAGTTAATTTTGCTTCTAATAATATTACAAAGTTATTTATTTGGTTGCCGAGTGAAATCTACTGAAACAGAATTGATTGGAACTGAATGAATGTAAATTTAATAGTTCTAAGATTGTGTCATTAAAAAAAAAAAAAAAATTATTATTGTATATAAGTCTTGAAAACATGCATAAGTCTTATGAAATATATATGTATATTTATTTATATTATCAATTACTTAGTCAGGATGGTCTCTATTTTATTCTTTGCAGAGTGGTGATTGGACTTGCGGAATTTGTGAAGACATCAGATTTTTCACTAGAAACAAATGTGTGAATCACCTGATTGAACAACATTCAGGTATTAGCTATAAGTGTAAAATTTGCAGAAAATTATTCATAAGGAATGACAATCCGCACTCATGTAAAGCACAGAAAGAAGATTTTGAAAGATTTGCTCAACGATCAGGTAAAACGAGGTCAAGATGCAGAGAAAGAGCTAAATGAGTTTATTAATACAGTAGTTAATAAAAATGTAAGAAATGTAACTGATATCCCTAAAGTGGTGTACAGTCCATCAAAGAGAAAACGACACTCCTCCGCAACACCAAACAAGAAACACTGTGTAAATCTAACAACATACACCACCACTACCAAGGTCAAATTCTATGAAACTTCCAACCTGGAAAGATACAGAAGTCAAAATAAATCACCTGTTTTTTCGACCCCAATCAATTCAAGGTCCAATTCTAGTTCCTCTTCAAGAAGTCCCAGTTCAAGCCCTAACCACTACCGTTCCTCTTCAGAAAGCCCCAAAAAGAGATTACCTGGAAGAGTTATTACTCCACCAACCCCATCAATACTCAAAGAACTTCTTGGAGTTGAGGATACAGAGATTTTATTGGGAATAGAGGGTGATGAGTTTGTCCTAGAGGAAGAAATAACAAGTGCAGAAAAAGAAAATAAAAGAAATAATGAAATGTCTGATAAGCATGAGAAAGGAAATGAAAAAGAGAACAAGGGAAGTAGAAAAGAAAGAGAAAAGATAATAATTAATGAGAAAGGTGAAAATGGCATCAACATTTGTCAAGATAAGATTACAAATGAAGCGGAAAAGAGGAGAGTTAGAGATGAAGGAATGGAAGTAAAGAGGGATCTAAATAAGAAAACAGATAGTACAGTATTGAAACAACCAATGAATAAAAAGGAAGTGAATAGTAATGATGGAAAAAGTGTAGGTAACGAGATACAAAGTAGATTAAAGGAACTACAACAAATGCAAAATAGTAAGGTAATGTTAAATGTGGGGGGGGGTGTAAAATGGAAACTAGTAAAATAAATTTGTGCAAAGATCCTGAGTCTCTCTTTGCCAAGGCAATAGAATCTAGTGTACATTGTTCAAATAACAATATTATTTTTTTTGATAGAGACCCCACCCATATGAGATTTATTTTAAACTACCTTCGGTACAATGGCTCTATGCCAGAAGCCTTAATTCCTAGAGACAGGCGAAACTTAACAGAAATTTTACATGAAGCTGAATATTACAATTTGAAAGGTCTGTCCACCTTACTCTGGAAAAGGCTCAATTTCTTACTTGAATGGGGAGAAATTTAAAAACAATTTCTGTGGAACCTATAATGAATGGAAATTTGAAATAAATATAATGTAAATTGAAATTTGGCTAGACTATTGAGTTGGAAAAAAAAAATGTTTGAAACTTGTGAATGATTGGATTGCTTTGGAGAAACTGTAAATCAATAATACAGAACCCAAATATTACAAGGACCACTGGACCCAAATATTGCATGGACCACTGGACCCAAATATCACATGGACCACTGGACAAAAATATCCCATGGACTATTGGACCCAAATATCCCATGGACTATTGGACCTAGAGATGTCTGATGAGTATCATACCGAAAATGTAGAAAACTAAATATCCTGATGTACATTCAATAATTTATAATTGAATTTTACTGTTAATTCTATTAGGAATACTTACCTATGCTTTGTACAAGAATAATACAGCTGGTATATTTCCATCGGAAACTGGGTTATTGCATTTTTCTTCATATAATCGTAATGGTTATAAATATATTTCATCTGAAATAAAATACAAGTATGAAGTAAATATTTTATATTCAACAAATATGTATTGTAATATGATGTACATAATTATGAAAAGGATACAATTTTTATTAATAATACACATGTATATTTATTTTTCCTCGAAATTAACTTTTTTATATATAAATAAGATGAATTTAACAATAGGTATTAATTTTATGATGGATTACAATGTCAATATATTTTTTCAAAGAGTTTTCATGGTAATAATACAAATGAAATTTTGAATTCATTTACTCCTTGTCCTTCTAGCTATGAATTATTAATGTTGTAGAATAGTGAATAAATGTGATGGTAATGTTTTCCCAGGAAAAACCCTGGATGGGTTTGAATCCCACTGGGGCTAACCTTGGTCAATCACAGTGAAATAACTACAGCACATAGGAAAAAAAAAATACATTAATAGAAAGTGCTGTATAATTTTCATAATTGTAAAGAAAAGAATTTTTAGATGAAGTTCTACAGTCATGTATGGTTAGTTTTTTTTTTGTGCAAATAATAACAATACAATTTTTTCAATTTGTATGTTAATTGTAAACACATGTATGACAGACTATGTAAACAAAATTGCAAGACTGCATCTGTACGGGAAAATTAAAGTAATTTTCTTTGATTTAAATATACTATCCATTTCTCACCAATTGGGGACCAATTCCTAATGGTTGGGGGTAATGCTATGCCAGTCTCACAATTTTATTTTATTTGTATGTTTAATTCCATTATTTAAGATGTTGCGTACATGTACCTTGTTTCTATTGATTACGTTGCTTTGAGACGGTCCCTCGTTGAAAGCACATGAGGGTTTTGAATGAAACCGTCCGACATTCATGTCATCCATTGTGATGATTATTTCAACTCGCCACTATACTTCGAGTAACTGTTAGACACTTAAGTATTACTAGATGACAATATTTTATGTTGCCTTACTTGTTTACTATGTATTTTAATTAAATATTGCATTACGGAAATTGCTCCGTTAGTTGTGTAATGGCGCCATTGTTCCCAGCATTCTATGTTGTTAAGCGCGAGGTGGTAGCGCTCCCATTTCTAAACCCAATCGGGGAACCTCGAGTCTCCCGGCTGTTGATGTTGATGTAAACATCCGAGGTTCTCCAAGGGTTCAGAGAGTATAAATACTGCGCGTCTTCGCAGACGACAGACACAGCGTTGACGTCTCAATCGTTTGTCTCTTTACTGATTATTATTAAAAACATTTTGTCATGGCGAATTTAATTCAGGTAAAAGTTATCTCTAAGAAGTTATGTGATTAAAATACCCAAAATTCAATTCAAGGTTATCTCTAAAAAAAAAAAAAAAAGAGAAGTTATGTTATTAAATTATCCCAAAATTCGGATTTGCACAGATTTTGAATGATAGAAATTTCTGACTGCTCCAGATTTTGAATGATATGAATTTTGGAACTATCCAAAATTCGGATTTGCCCAGATTTGGAGTGACACAAATTTCGGACTGCTCCAGATTTTGAATGATACGAATTTCGGAACTATCCAAAATTCGGGTTTGCCCAGATTTTGAAGGTCACAAATTTCGGACTGCTCCAGATTTTGAATGATCCGAATTTCGGAATTATCCAGCAGCAGGGAGGGTGAACCCTACAAATTTTTGCGACAAAATCGATTAAAGCCTCAGAATGCCAAATGGAGCCTTCCTACGAAATCTCATATTTTAACCAAAAAAAAAAAATAAAGACCCCATTTTACAAATGGAGCCTTAGCGATTTTGTCGCAAATACATTATCATAACCACCCTCGAAATTGCTGCCATCTACGTCGCAAATATGTTGTCATTTCACCCTCCCTGCTGCTGATTAATACAAATTATTTAACCAAATTATTTGTTAGCTTTTCACAAACAGACTAATCGATAATACTTCACCACGTAGATCAATCAAATTATTTGACTGATCGGTGAGTGTAAAATTAATTCTAGTTAGTAAATCATTTATACATTGCATATAGACTGGATTAGTCGGATTCTCAACAATTAAAAATCCGGGAGGTGCTGTTGGTGTAAACGAATAAAGAATGTAACCTTGTCGGGCTTGATTTGATTGTTCCATATTAATTTGATAACTTCCTTCGATTACATCACACGTTAAATTAAGTGCGATCACCGATGAAATATTCACATTGTTCGGTGCGATATGTCTACCGTCGCCGTCGGGAGAATTATTATAAGTGAGGATAATAGGCTTCGGCTGGCTATCTTTCCATGATTGATAAATTTTATTAAATCCTTCGTCGATGGCAGTTCTGAGTTTTTTCTTTAACTCGGGAACGTTATATCCTGGTAATTTATAATTTGGATTTTCATTTATATTTTTTTTATAATCTTGGACTGAACTAGTTCTTGAAATTGGGTTATTTTCATCAGTGAAGAGATTAGTAATCCTCGAATTAAATATTTCCATGTCATCGATGATTTTATTACCCGCGGCGACTACACTAATGAACTCAGCTTGTGTGAGAAGACCGGATCTTAACGACGGTAATAACAATTTAAAATCATCATTCATTTTTTTGAAGATATGGGATTCAATATCTCCGATTGCTGGACTTGTTTCATGTATTTCCAGAATTTCACCTTCCTGTGGGATATAATCATTATAAAGTGGAGTTGTCCACTCATCTTCACCATATTCACCCTTACCTCGATAAGTTTTTGTAAAGTTTATATCGAGGAGGGTTTTATATCCTTTTGATGGATTTTCAGGTCCTATTTCATCAGTGACGTAATCAGATTTTACAGGCTCGGGTGTGGAATTACCAGCACTTCTAGGTGGATCTTCGGGCCATCCTAATACTGTTCTTATTGAACTGTTATAAATATCTACAACATACCCAGGGGAGCTTATTTCAATTGTAGATGATAGTGTTGGTTCATGAACTGTTATCGCAATTTTTGATTCTTTTTTAGTAATGGATTTTATTCTACGTTGTAATTCATTATTAATTTGCTCAATTTGATAGGATCCAGTTGGTATTGAAACAACGTTCCAATCTGGAGTGTCATCTTTTTTATTCCTATATGCAAATACCAGAGAATTATTAGGTCTCTGTTCACCAAATGGAACCGATCTGATATTATGCCGACTATGATACACTCGTAATTTTGCCAACGCGATTTCCTTTACTGAAACAGGTGAAGGAAAATTCACACTGAATTTAGGGTTTGTTGACGATATTGATATCATGCTTGTTTTCCGCGGAGTGGTATTTTCTGCTATCCGCTGAAGTAGTTGAATCTCTTGCGACATTATTATTATTATTATTTACAATGTCTAATTTTGCAATAGATGAAAAAACGCTAGCGTTTTTAATCGTAGTATCATAAATACGTATCATCGCGGAGAATTCGTCTTCGGTAATTATCGTATCATCAATCGATGATGACATCAACGAGGATAATTGTGAGTAACCGTTAGATACTGCTTGATGTTTTACTATATAGTCGTTAAGTTTTTCTTGAGAACACGATGATATTTTTTTAGTAATAGCATTTGCAATTCCAGCAAATGTTGTCACCGCGGAAATAGCAATTGGGACAGCAATCGGAGCTACCATTGTTACTGAAGATAGTATAATACCAGCACCGGCCATTATACCGGATACTGAGTATACTGTAACATCAATTACGGTAATTCTCCTGCGATACTTTTTAATTTTTATTTCATATTCATCAATGAGTGTTTTGAGTTTTGTTAAGAACTCTTTGACGGTATCATAGCGATATTGCGATGACGGAATCATATTATTTTAAAATCTCAAGTGGTTTCTAATTGTTAAAAATTCTAATTTAGATCAGCTACAAACTCCATGTACCATACAAATGATGTCTTATTTAAATTAGGATCAGTGCTTGTTATTGTAAACCGTTTGTATTCATCCAGGTCAATAGTCGTTGAAATCACGTTGTTGTATCCATATGAAGTCGATGATGATATATTAAACTGATTCAGTGACACTATTGTTAATCGATAAATACCCGGCTTTGACACAGTGAGAGTTATTGTATTCTTTTTAGGTTCCCAATCTAATGATCCAGACAGAACTGTGTATATCATATTTATGATATTCCTCTCATGAGGAATCTTTATTCTTTCAAGTAGCGGAAGATTGTCTGTTTTAAATTTTGTAATATCCTCGATAGATTTTTTAATATTATTAATGTTATCTCTAATAATACTAAATCCAGCATCATTAATAGTTTTAATATTGGATTTAATTTCATCAAAATTGGATTTAATTTCAGCGAGAGATGGAGAGGTTACCGCTGGTGTTCCAAAAAATTTATTGATTATATCTCTACGAAGGGAAGTATATGTTGTTATATGTTTTTCAAGTTCTTCATTTAAATTTTTTAATGCATCTGTGATTGTAGAAACAAATACACCTGGTTTGAATTTTCCATCATTTGAATATAACACTATTGTATCTTCAACGACGTCGCGTCTTCGTATTAAGACATCATCCAATGAAACATTACTAGATTTCAATTTGCCCTGGCGATCTTGAAATACAACTATTTCCCCAGGATCTACACTTGACAAATTTAATGTCTCGGCGATTTCATCTTCGATTATTTTTTTTACACTTTCGACAGCTAATTTACTATCGGTTTCTGTTTTTTTTTATTCTGATAAAGGTCGTCCCCAAATATCAATCATTATACAAAAACGCTACGTTTTTCTAAATCATAACGCTATCGTTTTTGCCATTGCCTGCTAGTATATTCATTAACAACAACTTGTGGTGGTTTCCTTGTAAATTTAGATATCTCTGCAAGGACATTTAATACTTCACGACCGCATATCGGTGGATCATTTAACTGTTGTGTTGGTAGCGTGGAATAAAAAATTGGAGATGACTTTGTTATTGTGGATACATATCGCATGAATTCTTTTGGTGGAGCTAATCCATATGAATCAAAATATACAATTCCACGTGGATCAATTGCATATGCGACCCAATGAGTTCCTTTTCCGCTGCTGTTTTCAAGATTGATAATACCCGTTTCATTTTTCATTGGTTTTGACGGTAATTGATCTCTCATGAAAACTCCTCTAAAGTTTTTTTATTGATAATGATTTTACAGCATCAATTAAATCAAAATTGGACATTGGTGAAAATCCTAGGGATTTTTCCACTAATAAGCCGTTCCTGGTATTCTTAGGCCTGTGCCCTTGTACCAATTGTATGGGGTTCGTGGTAGTCTTAGACCCTTTCCTTTTTTTTTATAGCCTTTCCCAGTAGCTTTTTTCAGGGCCATTCCTGCAGCAGTACCAACGGCTCCTAACGCTGCCGCCTTCGCAACCGCTGAGGCAGCCGCTGCAATCAATGCTGGAATAGCAGCTAACAGCGGGAATATACCACCTGATTTTATCATACTGGCGATTGCTGCTTTCGAATAATCAATTTGAACTCCTCGTTTGTTCTTTAGCGCATCATTGAAATGTTTTATTTGACGATCTGTCAATGATAATTTATGTGCTCCACCGGACATTTGAGTGGGTTTCAGCGTTATTGTGGTTCCACATTCTTTAGCCGACTTTGATTTCAATTTCTTGACCTGACCATCAGTCAACTGGACATTAACAATACTATATTTCATTCTATTCTAAATGTAATTTACACTTTCAATTGATCTTATTGCGAAAATCCTAACTACATGTTTGGAAAATCAAAGGTTTTCTACTGGTGCATCAATAAGTCTCATTCGTCCGCCAACTCCTTCTAACAACATTGATTTATCACTGAGAATGACAGCAACTGCTCTATAATCGGCTATACCAGCAGGGCGTTGTACCCGAGCTTGGAAGTATATATCAACAACAGATTGTCTCATCATGTCAAGATGTTCCAATGAAAAGTAATAAATCGGTTAGTGTTTTTCAAAATCAATTTGCGATATTTGCAAACCAGTATCAACATTTTGATCACGACCCATATACGACAATATTCTATGATATACACGTGCTATGTTGTTGTTTTCATAATTAAGCTGTACAATCTCTGCTGGCTCTTGTTGTCCGTTTATTCTCAACGAAACTTCACTTACTCCTAATTTATCAAATATCATATGACTAGATAATTGTCGACCCACTCGATTTGCATCCTGTAACGCTATAAAGATATGACGTGGAGCTGACACACCTTGTTTTGATGCTAAGTGCCATGTAAATGTGCCATTTACATTATCCTGCTTCGTATCAGTCGTTGTTGTTAGCCAACTTAGCAATGATTTTCCACCTGTGTCCATAAACGATAGTAATTGTTGCTCTATTGTAACTGCTGGTGTCAAGACGGGTATCCATAGAACCAATTTATTTAAAATGACTTTCCCATCATCAACACCATTAGCACGCCAAATTGCATCATTGTCATTTTCTTTTCGCACTAACACGACTGTATGCTTTGCTCCATAGATGACTTTTCTGACATTTCTACAGAATCCGAATATATGATGTAACGGAATTGCACATGAAAACCGTCGATGTTGTCCTTTTAATGCTCCTTTTCGTGTTGCAAATCCTAGATTGAAATTATCATTGACCCATTTTAAAATGTCGAATTCAGCGGCTGGTCTATCTTCACGGTCTAGATTAGCTGCGAGTTGTTGTTCAGCCAATGCAGTAGCTTGCGCAGTTCGTACTTTAATAAACTGAATATGGTCAGCATGATCAGAAGTATCCTTAGCAAACATCATAGACGGACCAGCCGACCTTGTATAATCATCAGAATATCTCGCAAGTCCGATTATTGTTGTTGCAATATCAACATTTTGTTCTATTGATTCAATTTCTTTTCCATCAATGATATATCTTGCACTGTTAAATAGCGCCATAATGCCATTATTTACGAAACCAACAGGGATATTTGGGTTATCCCCATATGGCGTATCAGCTGCAACATTTGTTACAAGTTCTCCTTCTACTTCAATAAACGCCTCACACGGCAAAAAGTATCTACTTGTATCTTGAACTTGAAGTTCAACTCTCCCCCGTTGATTAGGCTCTCTTGCAGGATAGGCATAATACTGATAGTTAATTTTAGAATCATCTTTATTCACCGGTGCTGCCATATCAAACGCTGGATCAGCAAGTTTTTTAAATGCCATTTATACTAAAACGTATCGTTTTTCTAAATGTAGTAATGCTATCATTTTCTTTTTCGTCTGACATTTTTGTTATTTCCTCCAAGACCGCTTCCCGCTATCATACTTGCAATATTACTACTATCTGGTGAAGTCATTGCTAATGATGCTAGTTTTTGTTCCACTGCGTTATTTATCACTTTACTGACATTTGCAGGCATCATTGTTGTTGAAGGTAGCGGTGTTGGAACTATTTGTGGTGGTTTTCGTCCGAATCTAGATTTCACCAATGACGTTATTCTATTCTTTGCGGTAGAAAAGGCCGTTCCTGCAAGATGTCCAACAGCGTTAATTCCCTTATTACGAATAACATCAATGGCTTTCATCGCTAATTGTTTAGCAATTGGTGCTACTTTTGGGGCTATTCTTGTGAATAAACCCGCTATGGTATTTCCAAGGCCGTCTCCATAGTATGCCTTATAAACGGGCAATCTTGAGTTTACTACATACACGTTTGTTGGTTTATTGTGATTATAGTGTACTATCATCTTATTTGAAATGACTTTGTAATTTCTAAATGCAAGCAATTAGAAATTTCAATCGCTATAATAACCACTAAATTCCCCTGGAATTCCGTCCATTAACTCATCCAAGAGTTCTCGATACGTATGAATATCAATTATCCCACCTTGGAATAATCGTCTGCAAATATCAAATGCTTCATTAGTTATTTCGACTGAGTTATTCCCAGCTCGCTTACCTCCCATAAGAACCTCAAGTCGTGATATATCATTAATGATATTACTAGGACACATATGAGAATCACGATGAGAACTTCCATAACCCTTTCCTAAAGTACTTTCTGATTCGGAAACGTTTTGAATTTCTGGAGCTGGTTCGGAAACGTTTTGAATTTCTTGAGCTGGTTCGGAAACGTTTTGAATTTCTGGAGCTGGTTCGGAAACGTTTTGAATTTCTGGAGATTGTCGACCTCGACCTTGACCTCGACCTCGACCTCGACCTCGACCTCGTCCTCGACCTCGTCCTCGACCTTGTTGTTGTTCTTTTCGTTGTTCTTTTAGTTGTTGTTGTTCTATACCATACGCATTAGCTCCAATTTTAAAAGCATTGTACTCCAATGTATCCTTATTTAAATTGCCGGTGATTTCTTTATTAATTTGATATATCCAATCCACCCATTGATCTTTTTTATTGTGTTTTTTTTATACTCGTCTTTTAAAAATTTCTCCCTAATATAATAACTTTTGACAGCGAGGTCACCAAATAACTCATAGTCTTCAGTTTTCAGCAATTGAATTCGTTTGATTACTTCTATAGCTTCATCAGTGAATTTCTCGTTAAAAGGAACACTTTTTTTAGTGGAACCTTTTTCAATACAATCACTAGCATCTTCAACGGGGTTATCATCAGTATCAATATTACCCATTTGTTGTATTTCTCGCTGAGTTTGTAACTCACCTGAAAGCTGTTTTATTCCCTCGTGAGTTTTTTTTTCAGTTTCTGTAGCAATCTTTCCTAATACATCAATAATAGGTACTGCTCCCTCTTTAGGGATGTCGCCGTATATAGCACGTTCTGTTGCAAGTTTCATATCTTTAGTGGCTTTAGTTACAGGGGCAAAAAGTTGTTCGCTTCCAATAGAAAAGTCAGTCTGCGCTTGCTGTCTAAGTTGTAGTTTATCTCGCACGTTATCTCGAATTGGTATAAACTTTTTCAGTAATGCTAACCTCTCACTGGCTAGTCTGGTAGTTAATGCTTCTGATGTCATTATTGGAAATGCTAACGTTTTTTCAATTGTGGGTTTCAATACTTGCATTTTCAGACTCATCAATCAAACGTCTTATAGATTTCACTTTCAAAGCAATCTCTGACCGAACTTGGTACTGTTCCCCGAGTTTCTTTCTAATGGCTTCAACTATACTAAATAGCCGAATGAATAAATTAATATCATTGTTATTCAAAGAAGCATTAACCGCTTTTTGGATTCTTTTTATCAGTGAATACATTTTAGGTAGAACATATCTTCCACGTTTCAATTGTATATCAATTTGTTCAAATTCATTCAAAAGTCTGTCTTCATTTAAAAATTCAGAAAGTACGATTCCTTGATTTCTTAAATTTGATATTTCTGTGATGATAGATGTAATATCTTGAAATTCCATTTATTGAATATTATTACTAATGTATTTTCTTATCTTTAAAATATTTTTATCGAAGATATTCATATACAAAAAAACAAACAAAACATATACAATGCCTGTCTCTTCCTCATTCGAGTTCCGAGGCAAGAAAGGCATACATTAAAGACTTATACAATACCCTAACTCCCCAATCGAGTTCAAGGGCGGGTTATATGGGTATTGGACGTGAAATCCAAGTGATTTCTTTACAAACATTGAACATATAACATGAAGCCTCATTTGGAAACCACTTTCACGCCAAACGACGTCAAAGAGGCCCAGAGGGGGGACAGCACATTCTTGGAACTCATTTAGTGCCTTCGCATTAAATAAGCCCAAGGGCCACAAACATAGATCTCCCAATTGGAAGCTCTAACGTAACAAATGCTATATTAGGTCTTCCGGAAGATATGTTGTGGAGGGGGACAGTACATTATATATAGGATGATTATATATACAATGCGATTATATAGGATGATTATATATACAATGAGATGATTGGATGATATTATATATAGTAGGGACAGTACATTACATATAGGATGGTTATATATATAATGAAATGATAGGATGGTATGATAGGGACAGTACATTACATATAGGATGGTTATATATACAATGAAATGATAGGATTCTATGATAGGGACAGTACATTACATATAGGATGGTTATACAATGAAATGATAGGATGGTATGATAGGGACAGTACAGGACGATACAAACATGAAACGACGGGGTGGACCTACACCCAATCTACCAATCAAAAGCAACCCAAGAAATTAACCCTGATTGCAGTTGAAAAAATTCAACCACACCATGTCAATGGCGTGGGAGTTTTGATTGGCAAATTGGGCTTCGTTTAAAGCCCCAAACTTATTACGGCTCATATTATATATAAGATGACTAATACTGCAGTGTCAATGTGTAGGTGTGTATTTATTTTCCTAGCATTTCATAATGAATATTGTGTAGTAATTTCAATGGAAGCTAAATATTTAAATAAAACATTAAAACAAGAAATACAACTGTTAAATAATAGCAATTTTTTATTAATTTCTATAATATTACGATTAAATAATCGTAGTAATGATGGATTTACATGACGAGATAACTCTGTCATGGGGATCCCTGTCAATTCAGGACCTGCTATTCGAGAAAGATATTTTTCTGTGTCAATGGATAATTTTATTACATGTAGCCACACTAAAAAAAACTAAACTACATGTAGCACGTTTTACTACCTTGTCCTCACATACAATCTATTTTAATTTGTAATTACAAAGTAATTTCATTTTCATACAAAATCTAAACAGCGCTGTTAACGCTGTCTTTGTAATTGGGATTTTTAAAAAATCTATTAATAGAACCTTGACCTCGGCCATACATAACTCTGTCAAATTGTCTACCTACAGGTTTTTCCAACAAAACCCTAACTGCTGTTCTCAATACAGTCTTTAGAAACAAGAAACAATAACACAAAATCAAAATCCGTACAACCTGATACGTATATATACCGAGTTAACCATTAAATACGTACATGAGATCACACACATCATTAATTCAATCCAATTTCACATGTGTTTTCTACGTTTATCTCGCACGAATTACATATCCGGGAATCAATATCGAAAGTAGGATAGTCACGTGACGATCAGTAGTAATGAGGGGAAATACGGAACAAAATTAAAAGAATAAAAAAATATATTCTATTAATAGTAATTATTGAGAGTCATTTTATGCGTATGAAAACTTTATTCTATGTCCATTTTTCTTTGAGATAGCTGTTTGATAAATCCCTTCAGCAACTCTTTGTACTGAAGGAATACATATTCCAAAATATTTTCCCGCAACATTCATTGAATGAAAAACTTTTTCTTCATTCGTCGCTGTATCAAATGATTTAACTCCCCTGTGTCGTTTTGAGTATTTCCCTGTCTTTCCTCTTTTTGTATTCTCTCTTTGAGAAATACATTGTAAATTTTCAAGAGAATTATTTTGAATATTAGAATCAATGTGATCAATAACACAGCCATCTTTAATCGGTCCCATATAACACTCAAAGACTGCCCTATGACAGAGATATCCCTTTCTTCCAGCAGTAAATTGCAAATATCCCTGATTATTAACAAAACCAATTGGTTTTTTCAGTCTACAGTGTCTAACAACACCATTACGAGATATTTCATAATTAACGAGTATTGGATGTGGTCTGAATTCTTGCTCCATTTATATATAATAATACTGTTTGTCTAATTCATCATTTGCTTTAATTATAAATCTATTAATGTAGTCTTGAGGGGTTTTTATGATTTTGTCTCTGACAGAGTCATGTTTAGGGTCAATGATAGCGTTTTTTATTCATTTATCATAAGAACGTGTTAATTCTCTAAACCGCTTACCCCCACAATTGATACATAATTGTGATTTTCCTCTCACACCCACCCCACAATTTATGCATGGGGACGGGCCTGTCGAATTATTTCTGACACTCTGTAAGTGATATCCACAGAATTCACCTCTACACGATTTATTGCATGGGGTTACTGATCCAATCATAAGCCATTTGCAGTGATTCATTATATAAAAAACAAACTTTTCTATTTAAATACTTGTCTTATTGATATGAATGAAGAATTCAAGAGATTATCGACAATCAAGCCTTGGAAAAATATTAAATTCAATCTTGATAGAACTCTCGAAGATGTACCAAAAGAGAGAATAAATAATAGAAGTCTGATTAGAAAAATACGAGATTGTGTTCATGAGTTTAAACAGGACGGTGCATCACACACCTGGTCAACATTTAAAATCGATGGTGTTGTTGATGCTAGAATGAATGATGAAACAGCAGCTATGATACTATCACAACTTGGCAATAAACGGTATTTTCTCAGAGTGAAATTCATTATCAATTTAGAATCGGGCGAATGGGTTATAAGAGACAAGTTTGAGCCAATTCTCAAAGATAGGACAACAGTCATTGTTAGCCGTGATTCCAGACCAGGGCTGTTAACTGGAATTGATAAACCATACTATGAAAAAGCGTATCCAGAAACAGCAATCGTTTATGGGATGTATCCGTTAAATAAGAAACCTGACATTGGAAAACTAGCACCAATGAAACAGTCAACGTCAGTGGAAAAGCCACTCAATTGTGTGGCACAACGAGTCTTAGAACACTTTACAAATGCACTCCGTGGGAATAAATTAACCGATCTAAGACATAAAAAATAGATCAATGGGAGCTAACAGTGAAAGAGAACGGAGCAACTATTTCCGATATAGCTAGATTGGAAAAGTCGTTGAGATTTCCGATAACCGTTTTAACGATAACTGGCGAAGTATTATACGAATCGAAATACAATAAAAACGGAGCTCCAATCAAAATTATTGATCATAACAAGCACGCATGGACATCCGCGGTTACAATATTCCCCCGAGACAGAACAGTGAAGTATATCCCAGAAGAATTCACCAAGGATGGCATTCTCACTGAAGAAAGATTATTCGATGCTATTGCTAGTTTGTGTAAAAACGACCCTGTATCAGTATGGCTAATTCATAGTTTTGAAGATGAAGAATGTCAATTCAATCAATTTGTGAAACCTAACGGTGAATTATATCGCAGTGAAAGTCTACATAATAGGATGAAAAATCTAGCAATAAGTCTCAGTGAAAACGCTAGCGTTTTTAATGAAAAATCCGACGATTACGAACAATTACTTATAAATTGTTTTACAATTCCATCGGTTGCAGCTCATTTTGCAAGAAAGAAAAATAATTGGAAACCAACACGAAAAGAGTTTTTACAGGATGTTCAATCCAGCTGTTTGGAATATTATCATGGCGGTCTATGGAACGTTAAATACAATCGTGAAAGTATGATATCAGTTGATATCGTTGCTTGTTATCCAGGAAGTTTTCTAGGATATGGATTCGCTGGTGAGTATTTTAAACGGTTTGGACATCCCACACATGAAATGACTCGCGTTGCTATTAATGGACCACTGCCTGATTTTGATTTGACCGGTTTTGCTTGCGTAGTATCATTTGAATTCGCTGAAGGACTTCATCCGTGTTGTTATGTTTGGATTGGCAGACACATGGCTGAAAAGATGTGGTTACCAATAGTGTTATTGCGATATATGATTGATTGTAAAATGTTAGTTTCGTTGATTGTCAGCGAAGCGATTATCTCATATCAAAAACAAACCAATGTCTGGTTACCAGAACCAGAATGTCTTGATAGTATAATCGATAAGTCTAAAAAACATATTGATGCTGACGAGGAGTACATCATTGAATGGTCAAAAAAGATATTTAATCAACGAAATAGTGAAGCAAAGGATCTTGGCCGAAGAATAATCGGTAAATTTACACAAGGTGGAAAAAAATTTAACTTTAAAAGACAATCCTCACGATTGATTATAGATGATGCCGAATACGACTTCGTTATTAAAGATGCAGTAGAGAAAAATAGGTACGCAAATTGTAAAACAGCCTTTTTGTCCAATAAAACAAAGTTAGGTAGAATTGTTACTTACAGTGATGGAGAAAGCTCTGCATATCTACATTTGAGAGCTTCTATGCTGGGTTATGCATCTATCAATTTATTTGCAATGATAAATAGATTTCCTAGTATAGCAGTCAGAGTTGCAATAGATTCAATGTATGTCGATAAAAAATATATCAAAGAGATAACTAAATTTACTAATAGCGAAGAGACTTGGGGAACATGGCGAATTAAACATGAAATACAATTCAATTATTCTGAATCAGCAGACCTTGAGATTAAAAGCAGTTACCTGAAGAACGATAATTCTATCAGTGAAAAATCCGAAGGATTTTCTATGTCTAAAGCACCACCGATATCAGATCCAATTTGTAGATATAAAGCAGTTTATTTAAACGGTTGTGGTGGATCTGGAAAGACAACACGTGCGATAGAATTATATCGAGAGAGAACGTCCATGATTGTACTCACACCAACCCATAGACTAGCGAGAGAGATCAAACAACGAAATGTTGAAGCTTGCACGTATCATAGTTTTTTTCGATACAAGGGTGATGCTTGGACTCCTGAGCGAATGGGTGAGAAATTTATTCCAGTGGTTATTATTTGGGATGAAGCATGTACTGTTTCAGAAGATGTATTAAAAATGTTTCTTGATTGGTTATTGCAAAATAATACAAAAATTATATTGTGCGGCGATCATGGTCAACCACCACCATTTGTTGGTAGAAGTCCACATAATTGGTTAAAAGGATTTGTTGATTATTACGAAGAAATTGATACTGACTATAGAGCACTCGATGAGCAGTTACGTGAGTTTAAAAAACTAATTAGATTACAACCCGATAGAATTCAATGTGAAGTAGCGCGTGAAATAATTTCTGAAACACCTTTGAATGATTTTTGGGAAACATGGAAACCAAATGATTTTGTAGTAGCAAGTAGAAAGATAGTCAGAGACGCACTTCAGAAAAAGTTGTTTGAGCTACACAAGAAAAAATTCCCAACGTTTCCAGTACCGTTGTGTTATAGACCATTGGATACACGAAAGCAGAATATTGAAGTTGAAATTCCAGGCCAGACGGAGAAACAGATTCTAGTGTTAAATGATATTGTGCTAGTTGATATCAATACTGTAGAAGATGCATTATGCGCTGATAAATCACCATGGACGCTTGGTTATGTAACAACAATACACTCGTCACAAGGATTAACCATCACGGATACAATTGTTTGGATAGTTGATAATCGCATTGAATGGTCAAATTTAGTCTATCTCGCAGTGTCCAGAGTACGATGAATAAATCAACTACGAAGGATTGTTTTCGATGATGATTTTAATGCAAACGATGATAACACTGATATTAGCATCATTAATAAAAAACTCTCTAGTTACAAACAGCAGGACAAAAAAAAAAACCAACGAGAATTTGATATTGATGCTGAAGTAATAATCGCATTAAAAGAACAACAGAATAATCACTGCGCCAGTTGCAATTGTATAATGCACTGGCAGTATTCGGATAAAGACCCTCGACAATTCACCGTAGATAGAAAAAATAACAGTCTTGGTCATGTCAGAAACAATGTGATGTTGACCTGTCTTGAGTGTAATAGACGTAACGGAGCTAGTTAAGACCATGTGGCGGTAATTGAGTATCGTCCGGAATGACTTGTAGTTGTTCGCGTGTAAAACCACGCTGAGGCGCAGTTGAATCCAATCTGTAGATTGGAGGTCTACCAGTTGATCGCGTTATGGTTGAAATTTTATGCGTAGTAACACTCCATATAGGATCAGTAGCTCTTCTTTTACCACCTTCAAGCTCTCCTGGTTCGTATAAATATCTCACAGTAACATCACCGAGAAGTGGCTGAGTGCTAACCCGCTGTGGTTGTTCGGGAATATATTCTTTTTTTATTGCAATATTTGGTTTCATATTAATAGTTCGAGTAATCTCGTTATTTAACGCTGCAACTACACTCGGTAACCTTTGGACCCATTCACGAGATCGTTTTTCTTGGATGAATTCTTTTGCATATTGATATCCAAATAACCGTTCTGCAAGAGTTCGATTAAATCGTTCTACAATTGCCTGATCACGATGTAACGCAGTATGTCCCCGTCGTATTGTAACATTATGAGTTTTCATTGTTGATAGAACAGCACCTTGAAACTCTTTGCCAGGATCAACTTGTAATAGATTTGGCCATCTTAGAGGACCTCGTCAATAAATCCTTTCAAATGCAGAAGCGACTTCAGAAGCTGACTTTGTTTTCAATGGTTCTGCTTGTTTAAATCGACTCGCAATATCAACTACAGTTAGTGCGTATTTGTAACCATGGTCATGTGGTAAAAACAATAAATCAGCCTGATGAACTTCATTGGGTACGGTACCATCAAAATGAGAATAATTAATTTGTTTAGGCGGTGGTAGATAAATTTGCCATATAGCTTGTTTGGATAACCAATCTTTTGCAGTGGATTTTTTCACTTTTGCAGCGTTAGAGAGTTTACTAATTGCTGCTTTACCCCTCCAGTATCCTTTCGGAGAATAATAAAAAGATTCCATACTATAAAAACACTGGTATTTTTAATTACCAGCACCTAACACCAATTTGCCTTTCATAGCTGATTTGACCAACCATGAAGCCAATTTTTCTTTGAAGGATTTATCGGAATAGCATTTAACGCATGAATTAATTTTACATCCGCGATATGTCTTTGTTGCAAATTATTGCTTTTATATGCAACATCATGAGCATGACATGCCTTATCAATAGCATTTATCGGATACTCACCAGGCCGGGGCTGATTTTGATCATCAAGTCTGATATCTAATCTCGTTCCGGGACCACAGTAGCTATATCCTGGAAGGTGTTTTTCTCCGGGGTATTTTGCCCATGGGGTTCCGGGGAGTTTTCCAAGTTTTGCGGCAATATCACCTCCGAGTTGCTTTTTTTTTTAAAAATCGAAATTTTTTTGTACCACATGTTACACACTTACCAGTAAGCGCTAGTCTATTGTTTTTAGTTGTAATGGTTGTCTGATCGGTTGTATCAGTACGCTGTTTACACTTAACACAATATAGATCCATAATTTATATATAGAGTTATGAGTTTAATTGACTTTTCAGCGACTAAAAGAAGAGAACCGGTAAAACACCACGCAGCGCTTCCGAATTCTGTCCGTGCCATTATAATCGGACCATCTGGATCGGGTAAAACACAATTGCTGCTTAATTTGATAATGCGATTTATGAAGTGGGATAAATTATATTTAGTTGCCCCATCCGTAGATGATCAACGGTGCTATGAAGTGCTAAAAGATTATAATGAAAATGCATCAGAAATTAAAGGTGAAAGTGTAATTGACTTTATTACTGATATTAATGATGCACCATGCGTAGATGACCTCGATGGAGACATAAACAATCTTCTAGTGTACGATGATGTAATGTTAGATAATCAAAAGAACCCTGCTAGAGTATTTTCCCGAGGTAGGCATAAAAACACTGACGTGATATATGTCACTCAACGATATACTCAAATTCCAAAAGTGATTCGCGATAACTGTAATATTCTTGCTGTATTCAACGGCGTTGATACACATACGCTACTAAATATTTGGCATACATGGTGTTCCGATATGGACTTCAATGGATTTATAAAATTACTTTGGTCATGCTCAGTCAGTCCCATATGGATTTATAACAATAAATTTACACGACCCTCGGTCACGATATCGCATTGGACTTGATCAAATATTCGGTTAAATAATTTGTATTAATCAGCAGCAGGGAGGGTGAAATGACAACATATTTGCGACGTAGATGGCAGCAATTTCGAGGGTGGTTATGACAATGTATTTGCGACAAAATCGCTAAGGCTCCATTTGTAAAATGGGGTCTTTAATTTTTTTTGGTTAAAATATGAGATTTCGTAGGAAGGTTCCATTTGGCATTCTGAGGCTTTAATCGATTTTGTCGCAAAAATTTGTAGGGTTCACCCTCCCTGCTGCTTGTCCAAAATTCGGGTTTGCCCAGATTTTGAAGGTCACAAATTTCGGACTGCTCCGTATTTTGAGTGATCCGAATTTCGGAATTATGCAAAATTCGGATTTGTTCAGATTTATATTTCAAAAGTTTTATTGTATAAGGAGTTAAAAGAGATAGATTATTACAAGCCTCTACCACTAGGATTATATTGTTGCTGTAAACATAAATAAATAAACAATAATCTCAAATTTTATTAAAATCACTGTATAATACATTTATGATAAAATTGTTTCCTGAAGTATACAGGAACAGTTGTGTAATAAGCAAACAATCTTATTTCCTTATGTTGTATAGTAAATGTATGGACATGAAGTGAAATTGTTATTCTGTATGTCAATATAATTCTAATTTATGATTATTAGAAAAAGAAAATAAGAGAACACAATAAAAAGTAAAACACAATTTATTCTGTATTTATTCACCTCAGATATATAACACACATTTCTTCATTCTTTTCTTATTCTTCTCTGTCATTCAAGTCTTTTATTATCCAGGAATATTCAATACCAACACCACAAGTAAACATCTACATTCATTTCACCTCAAGCCAGTATCAGGCGAACCCAGAAAATGTTATGACTGAAAGAACTCTTCACAGAATCGTAAACACAGAGGAGTCTTAATAATAATAATAAATAAGTCGTAACAATACTTCCAAGCTCGGGTACAACGCCCTGCTGGTATAACAGATTATAGAGCAGTTGCTGTCATTCTCAGTTATAAATCAATGTTGTTAGAAGGAATTGGCGGACGAATGAGACTTATTGATGCACCAGTAGAAAACATGTAGTTAGGATTTTCACAATAAGATCAATTAAAAGTGTAAATTACGTTTTAGAATAGAATGACATATAGTATTGTTAATGTCCAGTTGACTGATGTTCAGGTCAAGAAATTGAAATCAAAGTCGGCTAAAGAATGTGGAACTACAATAACGCTGAAACCCACTCAAATGTCCGGTGGTGCACATAAATTATCATTGACAGATCGTCAAATAAAACATTTCAGTGATGCGCTAAAGAACTAACGAGGAGTTCAAATTGATTTTTCGAAAGCAGCAATCGCCAATATGATAAAATCAGGTGGTATATTCCCACTGTTAGCTGCTATTCCAGCATTGATTGCAGCGGCTGCCCCAGCGGTTGCGAAGGTGGCAGCGTTAGGAGCCGTTGGTACTGCTGCATGAATGGCCCTGAAAAAAGCTACTGGGAAAGGTTATAAAAAAAGGAAAGGGTCTAAGACTACCACGAACCCCATACAATTGGTACAAGGGCACGGGCCTAAGAATACCAGGAACGGCTTATTAGTGGAAAAATCCCTAGGATTTTCACCAATGTCCAATTTTGATTTAATTGATGCTGTAAAATCGTTATCAATAAAAAAAACTTTAGAGGAGTTTTCATGAGAGATCAATTACCGTCAAAACCAATGAAAAATGAAACGGGTATTATAAATCTTGATAACAGCAGCGGAAAAGGAACTCATTGGGTCGCATATGCAATTGATCCACGTGGAATTGTATATTTTGATTCATATGGTTTAGCTCCACCAAAAGAATTCATGCGATATGTATCCACAATAACAAAATCATCTCCAATTTTTTATTCCACGCTACCAACACAACAGTTAAATGATCCACCGATATGCGGTCGTGAAGAATTAAACGTCCTTGCAGAGATATCTAGATTTCCAAGGAAACCACCACAAATTGTTGTTAATGAATATACTAGTGGGCAATGGCAAAAACGATAGCGTTATGATTTAGAAAAACGTTAGCGTTTTCGTATAATGATTGATATTTGGGGACGACCTTTATCAGAGTCACAAAAAAAAACAGAAACCGATAGTAAATTAGCTGTCGAAAATGTAAGAAAAATAATCGAAGATGAAATCGCCGAGACATTAAATTTGTCAAGTGTAGATCCTGGGGAAATAGTTGTATTTCAAGATCGACAGGGCAAATTGAAATCTAGTAATGTTTCATTGGATGATGTCTTAATACGAAGACGCGACGTCGTTGAAGATACAACAGTGTTATATTCAAATGATGGAAAACTCAAACCAGGTGTACTTGTTTCTACAATCACAGATGCATTAAAAAATTTAGATGAAGAACTTGAAAAACATATAACAACGTATACTTCCCTTCGTAGAAATATTATCAATAAATTTTTTGGAACACCAGCGGTAACCTCTCCATCTCTCGCTGAAATTAAATCCAATTTGGATGAAATTAAATCCAATATTAAAAATATTAATGATGCTGGATTTAATATTATTAGAGATAACATTAGTAATATTAAAAAATCTATCGAGAATATTACAAAGTTTAAAACAGACAATCTTCCGCTACTTGAAAAAATAAAGATTCCTCATGAGAGGAATATCATAAATATGGTATACACAGTTCTCTCTGGATCATTAGATTGGGAACCTAAAAAGAATACAATAACCCTCACTGTGTCAAACAAGGGTATTTATCGATTAACAATAGTGTCACTAAACCAGTTTAATATATCATCATCGACTTCATATGGATACAACAACGTGATTTCAACGACTATTGACGTGGGTGAATACAAACGGTTTACAATAACAAGCACTGATCCTAATTTAAATAAGACATCATTTGTATGGTACATGGAGTTTGTAGCTGATCTAAATTAGAATTTTTAACAATTAGAAAACACTTGAGATTTTAAAATAATACGATTCCGTCATCGCAATATCGCTATGATACCGTCAAAGAGTTTTTAATGAAACTCAAAACACTCATTGATGAGTATGAAATAAAAATTAAAAAGTATCGCAGGAGAATTACCGCGATTGATGTTACAGTATACTCGGTATCTGGTATAATGGCCGGTGCTGGTATTATACTATCTTCAGTAACAATGGTAGCTCCGATTGCTGTCCCAATTGCTATTTCCGCGGTGACAACATTTGCTGGAATTGCAAATGCTATTACTAAAAAAATATCATCCTGTTCTCAAGAAAAACTTAACGACTATATAGTAAAACATCAAGCAGTATCTAACGGTTACTCACAATTATCCTCGTTGATGTCATCATCGATTGATGATACGATAATTACCGAAGACGAATTCTCCGCAATGATACGTATTTATGATACTACGATTAAAAACTCTAGCGTTTTTTCATCTATTGCAAAATTAGACATTGTAAATAATAATAATAATGTCGCAAGAGATTCAACTGCTTCAGCGGATAGCAGAAAATACCACTCCGCGGAAAACAAGCATGATATCAATATCGTCAACAAACCCTAAATTCAGTGTGAATTTTCCTTCACCTGTTTCAGTAAAGGAAATCGCGTTGGCAAAATTACGAGTGTATCATAGTTGGCCTAATATTAGATCGGTTCCATTTGGTGGTCAGAGACCTAATAATTCTCTGGTATTTGCATATAGAAATAAAAAAGATGACACTCCAGATTGGAACGTTGTTTCAATACCAACTGGGTCCTATCACATTGAGCAAATTAATAATGAATTACAACGTAGAATAAAATCCATTACTAGAAGGGAATCAAAATTGCGATAACAGTTCATGAACCAACATTATCTTCTACAATTGAAATAGGCTCCCCTGGGTATGTTGTAGATATTTATAACAGTTCAATAAGAACAGTATTAGGATGGCCCGAAGATCCACCTAGAAATGCTGGTAATTCCACGCCCGAGCCTGTAAAATCTGATTACGTCCCTGATGAAATAGGACCTGAAAATCCATCAACAACTTATAAAAAATTCGAGGATATAAACTTCACAAAATGATATCGATATAAGGATCAATATGGTGAGGATGCATGGATAATTCCACTTTTTAATGATTATATTATACGAGAGGACGAAATTTTGGAAATGCATGATACAAGTCCAACATTTGTAAATATTAAAAATCACATACTTGATAGAATGAATAATGATTTTTTGTTGTTATTACCCTCGATAAGATCAGGCTTTCTTACACAAGCTGAGTTTACTAGTGTAGTCGCTGCGGTAATAAAATCATCGATGACATGAAAATATTTAATTCGAGGATTACTAATCTCTTCACTGATGAAAATAGCCCGATTTCAAAAACTAGTTCAGCCCAAGATTATAAAAAAAAATATAAATGAAAATCCAAATTATAAATTACCAGGATATAACGTTCCCGAGTTAAAGAAAACACTCAAAATTGCCATCGACGAAGGATTTAATAAAATTTATCAATCATGGAAAGATAGCCAGCCAAATCCTATTATCCTCACTCATAATAATTCTCCCGACGGCGACGGTAGACATATCGCACCAAACAATGTGGATATTTCATCGGTGATCGCACTTAATTTAACGTGTGATGTAATCGAAGGAAGTTATCAAATTAATATGGAACAATCAAATCAAGCCAGACAAGGTTACATTCTTTATTCATTTGCACCAACTGCGCCTCCAGGATTTTTAATTGTTGAAAATCCGACTAATCCAGTCTATATGCAATGTCAAAATGATTTGCTAACTAGAATTAATTTTACACTCACCGATCAGTCAAATAATTTAATTGATTTACGTGGTGAAGTATTATCGATTAGTCTGTTTGTGAAAAGCTAACAAATAATTTGTATTAATCAGCAGCAGGGGGAGGGCGAGATGACAACATATTTGCGACGTAGATGGCAGTAATTTTGAGGGTGGTTATGACAATGTATTTACGACAAAATCGCTAAGGCTCCATTTGTAAAATGGGGTCTTTATTTTTTTTTTTTGGTTAAAATATGAGATTTCGTAGGAAGGCTCCATTTGGCATTCTGAGGCTTTAATTGATTTTGTCGCAAAAATTTGTAGGGTTCGCCCTCCCTGCTGCTGGTTAATTCAGGTTGATTTCTTTTAGCACAAAGGCGCAGTAATTTTAGTTAGTATTATGCTTAGATCATATACTATTTCCATTAGTACAATATCCAAAGAAATGTTAGCCACATTAAATCAAAGTAACATAGAGGTATGTCAACATTCTCTCCACTATGCATGTTGCAAATACAAACAACTTCACCTTACGCACGTCACTTTCTCAAAAGTATATAATAACTTGTGAGCTTCCCCTGAACTGAAACACTGCAGACATCATAGCGATATGACAAAAAATTTTTAAAACTACGATTTAAATCCAAATCTCTCTCTCTCTCTCTCTCACACACACACACACACACACACACACACACACTTGTCTGATGGCTTGTTTTATGATAATATTGAGGCTTATGGTGTGGGGTCTAAAGGTTGAAGGTCACGGTCATGATAAATCTAATTATAACATTATGGTTTCTTTACCGATTATGTTCAGTTGAATTTCGTATACCATGGCCAAAGAGCAAGGTCACTGAGTCTAGTTGATTCAGTATTTTTCAGAGTTCATGCCTTTCATGTGCACACATACAAAAATTGTAAATACGGGTGTACGTACGTTCACTGCACTGTTGTTCATTGTTTTAGGTTGGTAAAATTATGGCAGTTTTAGAAATTGTAAAGTCACTTGCATGACAGTCTTTTCTCTTTTGATGTAGTCACCATATTTGTTCCCCAAGATTGTTAAAGTTTGTGTTGTAGGGGTAGCAGAGTTATTTTGATGAAACTTGGCTGGAGTAACAATAATATGCATAGTCAGTAAAAATGAAACAAAGTAAGCGAATCTGTATTAAATTAATATGAAATGAGAAAAATGAATGAAGCCAAAATTGAGAAAAACACGAATTACTAGTAGCAAAAAAAAAAAATACTTCAAACTCATATTGAGAGAGGACCAAAATTGATCATGTTTACCACACTGTGCGCTAGAGAGAATATCTATAATCCTTGAGTTATTTTTATACTCATATTTTCAGCGAATGAAATAGAAAAGTAATCTCTACACATGGTGTATAACACTAGAAAAACTAATCAGGCTTTGTAGAATTATACGCCGTTTTTAATGCCCTAAGTCATTATATAGCTAATGCATTTCTGGTCAGAATTTGACCTTTATGCTGACATAATCTCAATTGTCAAGCTTGCATTACCCCCTAGGTCCAATGTGATTTAAACCAAACCTACTATTTGATATAACAGGCGCTATAATTTTCTTATTTTTTTAGCGATTGAAGTAGATTTTAATGGTATTTTAATGATCTATTAAACAAGAGATTGCAAGTAGGCAATGGCTTTGAAAGCGGCAGGTATAACTATGTTGTGTTGATCATTTAAGTGTTCGCAATACTACCATTTTCTTTCATATCTATATATTCATTGAAAACAATAGAGATGTCATGCTACAAAGTGATATAACAAACGGGAAAGTTTTTAAATAGGCGTATGCATTATAAAATTATACCCCACTGAATAAGTCCCAAACTTAGTGTTGTCTACCGCACGGTGCACCAGGCGACATACATGCAGACCTTGAGTCATTATTATGTTTACTTTTTCAAGGAATATCGTAGATATTAAATCAATCACAATGGCATATTCAACACGAAAAGCTAATCAGGGATTAAAAACATATACCCCGTTGTATTATAGCCTAAAGTTTAGTACTATTATCACCGGAAAGTGATATGTCAGAATTTTGTCTCTGAGTGAACATAATCTGAATCATCTCGCCATGCATTTTTATAGGCACACTGACGCTTGTACCAAACCGAAGATCTATTATACGCTCGTTATTATTTTGTTCTTTTTTCAGCAATTAAAATAGAGTTGAATCCGCACACAACAGTATATTCAAGACGAAATGGCAAGTAGACATTAGAACTATTAAGGACTTGAATAAGTCATGTTGTTACTATGTTGCATCGGTCTGTTAGAGCGTACATATCTGTAATACTGCAGTCTATTTCGTATCGTTAAATTCACTGAAAGCAAACGAGATGCTATTTTACCAAATGATACATTAAAGAAGGAAATCCGAACAGGTTTTATAAAATTATACCACGTTGAATTAGGCCCAAAAATAACCGTGTATATTGCACAATACGCCAGACCCCATATACCTTGAGTTTATATTATGTTCACTTTCAGGGAATAAAATAGAGATTAAACGTTACACAATGGTACATTCCTCAGACAGGCATTATACAATCGTATCCCTTTCGTAACCCTTATGTCTAATTCTATGATTACCATGGCTTGACGTGGCATAATTTGTCCATTAAGAGAACATAATCTGAATTTCAAGCCAACACTACCATCATAATACAACTGTTACGTGCGGTAAACCTAATACTTTTCGAGTACAGCTTATTGTTAGGTTATATAGAATTTAAACCAAATACTATGTTATTACAAAGACGGAATTGGTAGTTGACCTTGATGTACTGCTATGCTTACAATTCATCGTGTTATAACAGTGTGACTTATGTTCGTTAGGGCGTACATATCTTGAATAATACAGTTATTTACTTGACCGTATCCTCGCCTCAAGCAACACAGTTGTTACATTACGCTAACCAATGACGTATTAGGCAGCAAAAGTCTTAAATAATACCGCTCTTTACTAGACCATATATTTAACAGCAAAATCAAAGCCGGCATAAAACAATTGTTCTCCGCTGACCTAGGCCCAAAAATAACCAAATAAAACCACAAGGAGAGCTAGACCCCATTTCAATAAGCCTTTGGCTATGCTTAGGTTTACTTTTCAGCGAAGGAAATAGTAAATAATCCCAACACAACGACCTGTTTAACTACGAAATCTAATCAGGCATTGCAAAATTATACCACTGTAATAGCGTCAAAGTCCTATTATCAACAAAGTATGAGGTGTCCAAATTTGTCCTTTGTGCTAACATAATCTGAATCGTCAAAGATTTAAAGGGTGTTAAAGAACTTGAAAAAGATAGTGCATGCTTTTCAAAGTCCAGGAGTTTCTTAACTTCATTCTGTAAGTATTTTTAACTCCTTTTCTGATTTTGTTTTTGTATTGGGCCGGATCGTCCGTTTTCCATTTAGTTGTACATGATTTTTATGCATCATACTGCAATAAGTTCTACTGGTTCCGGAGTTTTTATGGTCCTTGTGTGCTTAGAATAAAAGTGGTGTTAAGTTGTTATAACTGAAAGGCTTACATGTGATACTATTCCATGGTGTGTTAAAGAACTTGAAAAAGATAGTGCATGCTTTTTGATGTCCATTAGTTTCTTTACTTCACTCTGTAAGTATTTTTTTAACTCCTGGTGTTTTTTTTTATTTCGCAGGATCGAAACATTTTCCATTTAGTTGTACATAATTTGTATGCATCTCACTGCTATACTGGCTACCAGTTACGGAGATAATATGGTCATTGTGTGCCATGAATGAAAGTGGTATTTTGTTGCCAAAACTGAGAGGCTTACTTGTCATACTATTCCATACACCAATTGCCTTTTCGGCTTTGCTAGTGCTTTGGGTTGTGACAATAGTAACTTTGATCTATCCCTGTTGCCAGGTAATGTCCATCGAAATACGTGCGGAATTTGTTTACGTCACTTTAACATTGCTGAGACAGGATTATATGGCAGCGGTCGTGAATCTGTGGCTTTTACAAATATGTTTATTACAAGTTGTGTTTTCTCCTGTTTTAGGCGTTTAATCTCTTTTACAAGTTTTAATGTGCCGTTATGTCTAATATAGAGTAGCATAAAACAAAGCTGAATCTTTTTTATTTATTTATTTATTCTTCAGCGTTGAAAATAATGAACTTATCTGCTCTATTTGAAACTTTCATATATCAATAATTGAAATGAATCAGGAGCTTAAAGTTTAATAAAGCAAATGACCTACAGCACATATTAACTTTATTACTGTTGGGATGAATATCAATGGCAGTGCCAGAAAGGATGAATTCAGTCACAGATTCGAAAATTTTGAGAATATTTTAATCGTCGTTACTCATCAATATGATCATGTGAATTGGAGCATATATGGATTTTTCGAATTATCTGGTTTATAAGCACGTGATCAAATCACGTGTTTTACTTCTGAACCCAAATTAAAACTATTCTGCTGGAGGTAAAACTGATTTCTGAGTAGACACAAACTATATAAATACCTCCCTTTTAAACTAAGGTGTTGAACTTATGCAAATATGCAAGGTCTGCTGTAAGAGTAAAAACCTTTGTAAACGCTGCAATTTATTCACCAACAGGCATCTTAAGAAGAGATTCCGAAATCTTGATCAACATGAAGACGATGGTTACCTCGCCGAAGGCAGAAATTAGCAAATATGAAGAGCCTGCCGTCGTGGAAATAAAGGTGACTTTGGACAACTTGATCAGACAATTATTTATAGGGATTATCGGTGTACTTTTCAGCTGTTAAAGTTAAAGCTAGAACAGTTTAATGGTGATACACGAGCCAAGTCATGTACAGTAATGTTCTTAAGCTTCTCTCTTTATGCTTCATTGTATCAACAAGAAACCGTGAATATGATTGATATAAAATTGATGTGCATTCAGATAAATGATATTGTTTGGGATAGTATGTTTAAAGCAATAACAATAATATCAATTTCGTTGATGATTTATATTTAATCTTGCATAAGCAGATTTTATCCAAATGTTATTCGGCTGTTGTATGAATTGTGCTTTAAACGTTAATAACATATCTGTTTAGAGTTTATAAGAGGAGTATATATTTATTTGTTTTCTTTAGTTTCTTTAAACATGTTCTATCAACAGAGAGATATAAGCAAGGATAGAAGATGGATACTACGATTTTTGGCTATATATACTGCTTCGGTCCTTGTCACCTTGACTACTGCATTCGTTCTTATATTTTTCCTAGGCAGTAGCACATCGGAAACCTCGATGAAGGTAAACAAATAAAAGGATATTGTATAAAACACTTTCATTTTTTCTCTTTCGATCCGAGGAGTAACACACACACACACATACATACATACATGCATGCATGCATGCATGCATGCATACATACATGCATGCATACATACATACATACATACATACATACATACATACATACATACATACATACATACATACATACATACATACATACATACATACATACATACATACATACATACATACATACATACATACATACATACATACATACATACATACATACATACATACATACATACATATATATATATATATATATATATATATATATATATATATATATATATATATATATATATATATATATATATATATATATATATATATATATATATATATACCATCATTCTTCATATGTCCAGAGACGTTGTGCTATTACACAAACGGAAATTTGGTATTCTCCCTTCGCCCTTATACGATGAGAGAGAGAGAGAGAGAGAGAGAGAGAGAGAGAGAGAGAGAGAGAGAGAGAGAGAGAGAGAGAGAGAGAGAGAGAGAGAGGTCCATTACTACTCACGTTGAATACCTTGAATACCGGAAGTTACTTGTGTAGTAACTACAATCATTCATGTCAATGTATCTTGTCGGATAATGTTTTTGCTACGTTTCCGCATGCTTTCTTTATATCTTTTACTAGCTGTATCAACATTCGTAGTTTTATTTTTATTTTTTAAAAACTACTATCATGTTTTTACACAGACAGCGCTGGTGACATTTAAAGATAAAACTGGAACGAAGCGTACTGAAAAGGTGACCATCATTCGAATGGATTCGATGAATGATTTTTCTGGATATGATAGAGCGATATTTAACATTGAAAAGGTATACTAAATATCATTACACGTTTTTTTCCGATCAATAAAAAAAATATATTATTTAAATATTTTAGAGCTATAGTATGCAACTATACTAACGAACATATAATTATGCCATATAAAGGTGTCTGTAATGTATTAGTCCAACGCCGCTTATACAATCTCATGTATTACAAAAGAGAGATTCGTGGTGTTAATGCGCAATCTTATTGCCCAATTATATTAGCCTAATCTACCAAAAAATAACATTACGAATATGTAGGAGTGTTGACGGACACATTCAAGAGTGCAGAAAAGGAACAATTTTGCATTTTATAAAGGCCTTAGACCACAATAATCAGGTGCTACTCATCAAAGGAATACTTGATCTGCTTAAGATACCATGTAAGCGGTTTTTGTACAGGATACATAAAACATCAATTTATTGGTCATAATGATTCAATCCTGACAAATTTAAAATATTCTACAATCTTATATAAGCGTCAAAAATCTTGAATTTCTTTCCTTTCAAACCTCCATAGACAAAAAAATTCCCAACATTTGGAATGTACAGATAAAGACAAGGAATGGGATCATTGCACAGAAAGCAAAATCTTCCATTTCGTATTAATATGTGTGAATTTGTAATAAGTTAAAAAAATAGCATTGTATACCTTTATATTTTCTGTATCTAGGGATTTCTCGTGTATAGAGTGGAACAAATGCCTAAACCAGTCTGCTTTCTGGCTTCATTGAGCAATTCTGACATAGTCTTCTTAGATAATATGATGTCATTCGCTTCTGCTAACATGGTAAGTTTGTCTTTTGTTAACTTTTTTTCTCTTTAAGTAATACTGAGAAGAACAGTTAAAATTAAGTCAGACGATTCAAGGATAGACTTTATACTATTTTGCAGAGCTCAAGACGATCCATGACTTTGCAGTGATGTTGTTGGAAGTCATTTTATGTAATATTAAATAACTACTAAGTACAACATGGACCTAGCTATCAGTCGCATAATTTGTAACCCTATACCATGACGTAGCTCTTCATAAAACTCTCTCTCTCTTTATATGTATATATATATATATATATATATATATATATATATATATATATATATATATATATATATATATATATATATATATATATATATATATATATATATATATATATATATATATATATATATATATATATAGAGAGAGAGAGAGAGAGAGAGAGAGAGAGAGAGAGAAGGGGGGGATTGCGATTATAGCGCATTTAACCTGCAGTTATTCTCATTCCAGTTTAGAATTGATAGATTCTTAAATTAGATGCATTTTATCCTAATGACCTTCAATTAAGGCATTATAATACATTACATACAATTTTAATACAATAACTGATATTGTGTATATTCTTTGCATAAATATAATTATATTTATGACTGTTTGTCTCTACTTTAATAATTTGCTAATTCCCATTTAGGAAAAACAAGATTCTTCAAAAATGAGACTCCTGGCTGATTTTAATAACACCGACATCGGTGTTCCCGGCAAAGATTTCCTCTCTGAGCTTTCAAAGGAACTGTGTTCAGATACAGACTTAGTGTGGATGGTGCTAAATTGATGTAACATAAAATTTATGCATTATAGGAAACAAAAGTTATCAGTAAATTTATTTATTCTTCCTGATTCGGAAAGCTGAAATATTCTGTCCGTCTATAGATTAGTTTGTCTATTTACAATTTTTTTTCAGTATTCACGTTTAATTTGAAAACCATCGAATATGTGTTATCCAGTTTGAGGAAAATTTTGAGAAAACATATGAATGACACTTTTATGCAAATAAAGACCGATTTGCAAAACTTGTCACTGCACATATCGTGCTATCTTTTGTAATTTGAGTCTTTCTTTAAGATTAATTAATACAAGATACGACCATCTGTGTCTTCAAGTCTTACATTCTGTTGAATATTCATACTCTCTAACATATTAATGTGGTAACTGTTTTCATAAGACCAGCAAAACGATTTTGTTTCAATATTTTAAGTCGCCCAATCAAATGATATGTTCACCTACATATCCTTTACATATCCTTTAAAAATGAGGACATATTTTAGCCTTTCTAGAGCTGACTACCTTGTGAAGACACATTGTTTTCAAGGTTATGTTTAACTTTTTGATGTAAACTATTTAATTTTTAATTTAATTTATTTTAATTAAATTTACTAGTTTTAACTGAATTTAAAATCTAAGATTTCATTGATATTGATTAAGGTCTGGCGAAATGTATCACTTGAAATGGTTCATAATATTTTATATCATGCATGAATGAAAACCAATTGTTTGCCTTAAAATGAATGATACGTTAAAGACATTTCTTCGATTTTATTGTTTAGGGTGTGTCAATTGGACAAGATGTCGGACGATGAGGCTGGCCAACTTATGCGATTTCTTGTTGAATTTAAGTGGTTTACAATTACATATGTATACCATTTTGAATATTTATGGATTTAACTGATATATTGCTTGATTATTATAGTTTTTGCATTACAGATTTTCTGTTTATGATGTGAAATTAAACAAAAGGGTGTTTCGATATTGCTTTTGTTCTTGTTCCTAGTCTTTATCTGGTAATTAGTAAACAAAAATATTACTAAAATAAATCTAATCTTTTTAAGCTTTATCATTGCTACTTGTGATTCTAATATAACAGTTATTGTTGTAATATACTTCGAGCAAGAGATCATGCTGTATATGAATTATTTTCGAAGACAAAATTGTTTAACATTTTGAAAGTTAAAAGTACTGAAATTGCTTTCACTTTGACCTGAATGTTAAAAATATTTGCTTTCTATTACATCTTAAGAATATTTTTTTTCTTTTTGATTAAATGATTGATTAAATACTGGATTTAATATGCTATATAAAAATACATTATTCCGTATAAAATTTGAAGTTGATAAGCTTTATTTAACTTCTGGTGTAGCGTTGAAGAATTTCGCGTTCGCTGTCAAATACAATTTAAACGTTTTGATATAAGAAAGGTAAACTGCATTAGAATTTATCTCCTTCAATGCATTATCAACGCGATCACCTTTCACAACTGCAAAACGTAAAGTCACATTTCGGATTTCTTCGACTGAGTGATACCTCTAAAATCAAGGTGAGAAAAAGATCAAAATCCTCTTTCAGACCGTAAAGTTTGGCCTGGAGATATTTGTACGCAGGAGAAATGTCCAGAAAGAATTAGTAAAATAATAAATTAAAATAGAGATAAACAGTCATACATAAAATTATATTGTTGTAAAGGCTATACAATTTATCAGTGTAAAAATATTTTTCACAAAGTGCATTGAGATTAAGGTCATTAGGGTACAAAGTATCTAATGTATGAATGCAATTAGTTTCCGTTATGTGTCTATTCATGTCTCCATGAATAATATTTATTGTCATGAAAGAAAAATTAATTAGGGAATAAAGAAACATTGATTTATGTGAAAAATACTCAAAGTCTATTCACAATGTACATAAAATATAATGTTGAGTAAATCAATGAATAACGGCAATATAAAATTTGAGAGAGAGAGAGAGAGAGAGAGAGAGAGAGAGAGAGAGAGAGAGAGAGAGAGAGAGAGAGAGAGAGAGAGAGAGAGAGAGAGAGAGAGAGAGAGAGCTAGGCTCAGAAATAGACGGAGGGAGAAGATAATAGAAAATGACTTATATATATCAGACACCATGATTCAGTTGCAAATGCAAAGTTGTTATGAAAACCTTACTATTTTTGTACGGAAATAAGTATCAAAATCTTTTGAATTTATAGTATAAGTTTTTATGTACCGTTCATTATAAAGTTATATTTTGTGACCCTTATATTTCGTGGAGCAGCAGGGAGGGCGAACCATACAACATTTTGCTTGACCCAGTAAGAAAAATTTAGGCTTCCTACAGTGGGTGAAAAAAGTCAATAACGTTAAAATGGTAATAAATCGTTTTAGTTAGCTCAGCTTTGTTAAACCATAATTTAATATTTTGTTGTAAATTTTTACGCGATTTCAGTTCCTTTTCGGGTCACATAATTTTTTTGCCATTTGCCCTCTCTGCTCCTATTGAATTAAACAGCCAGTATAGATATTATTAATAAATAATATTGGAGAATCACATTTAGCTAGATTAACTCGAGAGCGACTAGAGGCAATTAGAAAATATTTACTCGTACGTAATTTAGTTAAACAACAACTGAAATCTCTTCAAAGATCCCAAACTGAATTCGAAGAGGATGCAAAACGATTATTTGAATGTATCACTGAGACCAATAAAGGTATTCAACCTGTGTTAGAAAAACCGCTGAAGCAACAGGAAAAATAGAAGAAAGAACTAAGATTCTTAGGGAACTTCCAACCATGCCAGTTCCGGAAACACATGAGGATGAAGATCAAACTGGAGGTGCTGAAGCACCAGTCCCAGAACATAAGAGTAATGCAATAAGTACTGCTGAACTGATAAATAAATTTGATGAAGATACTATTAAGGCAATTAATAACCTTAAAGACATAGATCAATTAGCTGAGTTTGCTTTGGGTGGTTTTAGTCGAAGAGATAAATTAATGAAACCTGAATACGCTAAAGATATTAAAAGCAGTGAACAATGGCGAAAAGCATTATATCGCATACGTATGAATGTTGAACGAGTTAAAAATGATGATCCATTTTATCAGGAATATATTAGTGAAATATTAATTTAATCCAAGCAAGAGAGGAGAAAAAACAAAGAAACAAAAAAAAAACATTAACAAATAGCACCACAATCATTTGAACAATCACTTCATGATTATCCAGAATTACCAAAAACACCATCAAATCCATGTGAAGAGGCAGAGGAAGAATTTCAAGACGATCCTGGAGCAACTGGAATTGGTTTATGAAGTGGTCTTATTACTTGTCCAAATAACGTTCTTGCTGATGTTGATCGACTAGAAATCCTCATCCGGGGAAAACGAGCTGGTAATAATTTTCCAGAAATCATAAATAAAACAGCTGATATTTGTAAACGATTATTTACAGGTGGTATTATGGATATTAATGTATATGGGTCTCTCATTAATGAAATCGCCGATGACTACTATAGTAACTAAGTCACTGGACTTAGTATGTAATTAGATATAGTCATTATATTAAAATGATGGTACATAGTACTCAACGTGGACCAATCATGGTCAGGGTGGTAAATTCTCGATTACCGATATACAAAACAAACTATGTATATGGACTTGGTGATGTTGTTCAGGTTCTTTTTAGAAGGATAGCCCCAAAAGCAATACCAATTGCAAAGCAACTGGGAATGAAAGCTATTGATATTGTTCGTGATAAAGTTATTAGTGCTGTTGGCGATGTTGCTAGTAAAGAATTCTCGGCAATTAAATATAGATTAGAACGATTAACACGACGAATATCTCAACCTGTACAATTACCTAGCACTGAAGCAATGCCTGCAAATATCAGTAAAAAAATACACCAAGAAAAACTAGCAGAGTTAGCTGATGTACCATCATCAGAAAAATAAAAAATATAACTGCTAGTCTGATAGCAGAAAGAGGTCTTCATGTTAGACGAGAGCAAATATAATAAAGATGTTTAAACGGATATCTGACCCAGCTTTTGACATAGATGCACCAGTACTCAAGGATGGGTCTGTGCGTGATTATTAATATTATTCTTATGGCGCACGAGAGCCAAATCAGCGTGGACGAATCAAACTACAATTTCAGGATACAAGTAGCTATTTCTTACCCGCAGAAGCATTTTTTAAAGTCGAAGGCGAAATATGTAAAGTAGATAATACTGAATATGCAGCCAATATTAGTGTTGGTTTTGGTAATGATTGTATTATGGCCTTGTTTGACAGCGCTACGTACATGATTGACGTAAAATTTTGAATCAGTTCAGAAAGACGTCGACATTGCTAGAACGATACTTGGACTTCCAAGATACAGTGATGATTATTCAAGATCGACTGGACCACCACTGATGTTTGCAAAGGATACAACTGATTCCTCAGATTACAAAAACGTTACTAAAGGTAATGTGAGAAATGCCGCTGGGGACAAGACTACCCCTGCAGCATTATCGATGAATGCAATTTTAACTTAGGATTCGCAGCACGTAGAGCGATGTTGAAAGATGGAAATAGAAGATTTTCATGTGCACTTCCACTCTCATATATCTTTGGATTCTGTAGAATATCAGAAGAGTTATTTGTTGAGACAAACATACATTTGTACTCGTGCGGAAAGGTACCGATGATGATGCAATATGGCGACCCGCTGTTGATGCTGATAAAGTATTTCTTACAAAACTGTTATTGTGGATGCTAATGATGACTCCATTAATATCTGATATTGTTGTTGGGCTTAACGCCATTTTTCAGCACACGATAGGCTATTCATGGCGGCCAGTATTAATGGAGGAGGAAGAAACCAGGAAATCACTGGAAAGAACCACCAACCCACGAGAAGCTACTGGCAAGCTTTCTCACATATCCACATTCGCCGAATCCTAGACTCGAACACACGCAGACAAAGGTGAGATGGCAGTGATCCGTAACGGACAGCACTTTAGACCACTCGACCACTCGGGGCCCCTGTTTTAATATCGGAAGAAGATCGATTAATATCTTCTATGAGTCAAGGTGGTAAATCAACGCTGTCATGGTTAACAACAACTACAGATAGTTTTCTAAGTAATATTAACGGTTTATTTACATGGCACATAGCTTCTCAATAGGGTATTTCTGCATAAAAAACCATATTTATTACATTACAAGATGCTACGAGAGTAAATGATCAAACGATTATTATTATGTTATTTGATAAACTTGGTATATCTGAAGTTTCATTAAGGATAAATGGACATCAAGAACCATCCGAAGATATATTACTGAATTTTGAACAAAATAATGTATCACGTGTATGTCATCGTCTTATGTCGTTTATGGGTCGTGATCAAAACGTTGATACTGGTTTACAAATGTCACAATTAGGTTTTACAAAATCATATCCGATTTTTTACTTTTCGTTAGAACATTTATATTTAACCAGACAATCAGTAGTTGACATAATCTTTCGAGCTCGTATGACACGAGGAGCTAGCGCAAATTATAAAGCACTAGCCGTTATTCTCAGCGATAAGATGATGTTACTTGAAGGTGTTGGTGGACGAATGAGTGTCTTTGATGCTTCAGTAGAAAATATGTGACTTATAATTAGGCCATCTATTATAATTATGACACCTGGTCAGATTAAAAAGCTACAATCAGCATAAAAAGTAACCGTGGAATAGAAATATTTCTAAAGAGAGAACAGATAAGCGGTTCATATAAATCATCAGTGATCGAGCGTCAATTCAAAAACTTCAATGAAGCAATATATCAAATAAAGACGTCAAACTTAATCTTTCTACGGGCGCCATCAAATACATTGGTAAGACGGGTGGTATATTTCCACTTCTCGCAGCTATATCGGCATTATTAGCAGCTGCAGCCCCAGCTGTTGCAAAAGCAGCTGCATTAGACGATTTTGGAACTACTGCTGGAATAGCATTAAAGAAGGCAACCGTAAAGGGAATTAAAAAAAAACATCCCAAAAAGGAAAAACGTGTCAGATTTCCAGACACCCCGCCTTCGTGGTAGGGAAAGGGCTTAAGACTTATTTGAACAGCATACTAATATCACCTATATCCAATTTTGATTTACTCAATGCTGCTAAAATAATAAAATACAAAACGTCAGAGGTGTTTTCATGCGCGATCAATTACCTAAACAACCGAGCAATATTGAAACTGGTATTATCAATCTTGATAAAAACTCTGGACCAGTACCCATTGGGACGGATATGCAATTGATCCACGTGGAATTATTTATTTTGATTCATATGGATTAGCGCCACCAAAATAATGTTTTCATTATGTCAGCATTAATACTGCTCTATTCTGGCATTCATTCTACATTACCAACTCAAACATTAAATGATCCACCAATATGTGGTCCTGAAGTACTTAATGTACTTTATGCTATATCAAAAATCAACAAAACCACCTCATAAAGGTGTGCATGAATATACGACATTGTCACATTTAAACATATTGATAAATATAATGATTGATATTTACGGTAGATCGTCTCGTGGTAAAGCTAAGCAACAACGTGATTTATCTATATATGCACTCCACCGTTGATCAACTTAGAAATGAGATCGACGATTTGTAAAATATTACAAGTGTGGATCAAAATGAAGTCGTTCTTTTCCAGGATAAACAGGGACTATTAAAGACAAGCAATATACAACTACCAGACGTACTTATACGAATTCCTACCGCTGTTGCTGATACTATCGTTACTTTTACTAATCAAGGTAAAATACAAGATTCGGATAAGTCAGTTAACGATTATGTCAAGAATATTGGCGGTTCATTCAGAGGGAATATTATTATGAACAAAAATAAAATTACAGGTCCTTGAAATTCAGCCGCAAATACAGATGCTGCAACAAATTTATACGTCGACGATCAAGAATCTAAGAACGTACTATCCAACGGTGGTAAAATGCGTGCATTTCACAACATGAATAATAATGGCATTAATAATATCAGAACACCAGAATCTGATTGTGATGCTGCTACTAAAAAAGTTGATGATAACGACGTTCCAATCAACAATGAAATTGCCACACTCAAAACTGATTTTATCAGTCTCGTGATCAACGTCAACAACAGTCAATGCGTATTTGTACGTGCGTGATTTTCGTCCACGTGTTTTAATAATATCATGTGGTAAAACAAATATCTACTTGATGAACTTCATTGGGGATGCTGACATCAAAATGTGCGTATTGAAATGTTTTAGGTCATGATAGAGAGATTTGCCATATTGCCTGTCGTGCTAATTATGATGTAGCAACATTACGTGAAACGTGTGCTGAAGCAGCAAGTTAACTCTCCAATATCCTCTCGGGGAATAATAAATTGATTCCATTATAACAGCTATATAAATAATTACCAGACCCCAGCATTATTGTACCTTTCATAGCAGATTTTATCAAAAACATAGCGAGTTTTTCTCTGAGGGATTTATTAGTTATAGCATTGAGCGTATGAACTAATTTAACATCTGTGAGATGCCGCGGCTGCAAATCTTTACTTTTATAAGCAACGCCATGAACTTGACATGCTTGATCAATTTTATTTGCTGGATACTCATCTGTTCTTGGTTGATCTTGATCATCAAATCGGATATCAAGTCAAGTTCCGGGACCACTATAATTGTATCCATGAAGGTGTTTCTCACCGGGTTATTTGGCCCACGGAGCTCCCTAATCATGTGGCTATATCACCACCACGTGTTATTTGCGACGCAGAAATAAATTTATATTTTTTTTGTATCACATTTTGCACATTTATCTGTTTGTGCACGTCCTTATTTTTTGTTGTTATCGTTGTCAATCCAACAATACTTGGTGTTCAGGAGATATTGACATGATTAAATTTAAATATTTATTTTCAAAAGCACAAGCTGTTTCATTTGGATTTATAGCAATAGATCTACATGACCTAAGAACAAGGTACCGAGTAGGTCTGGATAAAATATTTGGTTAATTCAATTGCAGCAGGGAGGGAGAACGACAAAACATATGTGACCAGACAAGTAAATGAAACCGCGTAAAAAATTAAAATAAAATAGTCAATGATGGTTTTACAAAACTGAGCGAACTAAAACGATTTATAACCATTATAGGAAAGTTAGAGGTGTTAGTTTAACGTTATTGACTATATTTTCAGCTTCTGTAAAAAGCCTTAATTTTGCTTACGGGCTCAAGTAAAAAGTTGTAGGGTTCGCCGCCCCCCCTGCTGATAGTGGTTAGTACTATCAGAAAAGTACATTTATGCCCTGTAGTAAGAGTTCATGTAATAAAAGGTTGGTCTTAGGTGAAATCAACATCTGAAGCTGGTCACAATGACACGCAAGTATTGATTGTTGGTCACGGAAACAAGTCTGGGAAGTCAAACTGGCCCCGACAGGCGCATTCTAGCATTAGATTGGTTGAAAGAGATTTATGATCAGAATTGGTGTGCTTTTGTTTACAACTCTGAATTATATTGAAATAATACGAGTCAACTCGTCGAAATTTATTTATATCAGAGATTTTTTATCTGAAAATAATGCCATTTTAAGGTATAAGGACGCACGCCACGTGGCGTCGGTCCAGCGCAGCAGAAACCCCGAGCAGGCACTAAAACAAACTTTCGGTGTCGGTTGTGTTAGCATTTTTGTGTTTGTGCCTAGGGCCCTCAAACGTCCTAAAACGGTTCTGTCTGAAACGTAAACAAACACTATATACCCAAGATACGCGCACCACGTTTATTCATACGTTTATGCTTATGTAGTCATGATAGCTTTCTTAAAAATCATTGAACGGATATGATTTATTTATTTACTAAATGGAAACTTGTGATTAATTTGTCATATATTCGCTGAATGTAGCAGAGCAGAATAATTATTATTTTAAACTTTCAGTATTTTGGGAGTGTGTGATAATTATTCAAGGATTTGAATGTCTAATTTGTATCGGATTATGTGATATTTTCCAGGACTTCATTGTTAGTCTGTTATCATTGGATGATATTAAAGCCAAAACATTTGGATTTACAACTTCTTTGAATTCACTGGTGTTATGAAGGCAGAACAGAATCACTAAACAATTTTCGTTTGAATTATAACAGTTTCCAGTTTAGTGAGAAATTGATAGATCGTTTCGGGGTTATGGAGATTACATACCAGGAATTCATACACTGTAGGATCTTTCTAATTGTTCCACTTAGCTTGATTTCATAAATTTATATTTAGAACACTTAAATGTTTGTTGGATTACTTTGCATTGCTCTATTATTTAAGCATAAACCCAAAGACACAATACTATCACCAATCTTGACAAGAAAAATTAGGAAAATTGAGCATGATATAAATTTATATGATGTATTAATGTAATTCGAAAAGCCCATTCTCTTTCTCCGATTCACGGATATTAGCTGGAAAATGATATAGTATGATTTTAAAATGGTCAATTCTGACGAATGAAGCATTTCATATAATGATTCATATCGATAGAACTTAGATGCAGGTTTATGCACATTATTAATTGCGACGATTTTCGTATCCTGTCATTTAGTCATAAAATTTTAGGAAGAGCAATATTGAAACTTATGAAATGATCACAAGGCACCTCATCTTTTCCTCCATTTATTTGTATCGCAAAGGTAATTTACCAGGATTTACAAAGAATGTTAGCATCATTTTTCAATTAGTTTCTGTTTCATTCGGAAGAAATGTGTATAAATATTCATTTTATACTTGTAATTGTGGCCGTAAAGATTATTACCGAGACTAGCTTTAAAAGTTCACGACGGTGATACATGCGTTTTCTTCTTTGGTATCTGGGTAACGGATTCAGTTCTATGTTGGACATTAACCGTTAAAACTATCTCAGGAGCATCCTAACATGACGTTTCCATGTGGTGTCACTGACTTTTGTCACAGACATCATCCTATAGGATGTAGTGATAGACAATCCCGATCTGTATGTTGCAGATTAGTGACATTCAGTAATAATTATAATATATATTGATATATGTCACATGAATCAGGAGAGAATCTATTTTAAGGATCAGATTTAATTACAACTCGGTCGTCCAGGATATGTCTCTGTGAATTATTAATTCACGAGTACGTGCTTTCTGCAGAAAGTACCACGCACTGTGATTGCACCCAAGGCAATGCTTATGGATACCCGGCTATCCATGTTCTATTCGTAATTGGGGACGAAACATATTTTTTCCAATCTAGTCTTTACTTTTCCTGAGACAACAGATGCCATCTACGAGTCAAATTGTTTGAACCCTAATTTTGGAATGCATTCAAGTAACTAATATATAAGTATGTGGATACAAAACATGAGATGGAATGAAATGTGTATTATATTCTCACTGAAACAGTAATAACATCTAAACAAGTCGGGGTTACACGTGAATACCAAAATAAAGTGATAGACTTGGTCATATTCTCTACAGATGCATTTATACACTAGCAGAATCCTGCATCAATATTTCCAGGCTTTTATTAGGGTATATTTGAAACGTATGGCAATCGAAAGAGACAAACGCAACATATATTTTACTGAGAAATCATTAGTTGTATATTTATAAAGGGAAAAACATCCATTTGTATTCCGATGTCTAGGTCATATAGGAACAGTGTTCAGAGTTAAATAATCTAATGAAATTCGCAGACTCGAAACACATAAATATATGTTCGATACGCCAAGGTATAGACAGTGTTAATGAAAATGAACCATGATTAGTGAAGACGGGTTAGTCAATATATAAAAATTCAATTTAGAATATAGTACAGCCATCATATAATGAAGACAAACAGACATCTTGCCAAATTAATGAATATTGTTCCATATATTCATTAATATATATATATATATATATATATATATATATATATATATATATATATATATATATATATATATATATATATATATATATATATATATATATATATATATATATATATATTGTATATTTTCAAACTTTAACATAATGTGGCCTTGGATTCAGTGTTTTCTTTACAAGAATAAATAATATATGTGTATCGAAGTCCGAAAGTTAGGGTTTTCTTCACTTATATGTTTGAAAAGTTCAATTGTTCGTGTTTTTTTTTCAAGCTCTCAACGGGACATACATTCATGCAAACAAACAAAAAACTGCCATCAATTGTGTCTTTCTTAAGCTGATCACACTCGTCAAATCGTTGTCCATCCTATTCGCCTGTGTTTCAGAAAAGGAATACATTTAATTCCTACATTTAGACGACCGGATATTGACTGTCAGAATTACAAAATTTATTGTCAATTTATTATCGATCGAAAAATCAACAAATGATTTGAAAATTGTAAATACATATCATGTTCAATTCATTGTTGCTACATACAGCGTGTCAGAGGAAAATGGCGGACTTGAGCAATGACTAGATGTAGGTCTAGTTTACGCTCGTTGATTGGGTAAATAATCCAGCGTGACTGACGAGTGGCAATAGGTCAATTGGGGAGGTTGATTACTTTGTAAGTGACAGTTCAATTAATGTTTGCTACTGAGTGCTTGCGATTCATCCTTTTGCGGCGAATGTTCCTCTTACTGTTGTTTTTATAAGAAATTTCGTCATTTAAAGTTTCTACACATTTGGTAGTAGATCATGACCTATAAGTTTGTTTGTAGATCAAGACTATCTCTGACTTTGTATAGTTTTGAAGAGAGTCTTTTTTATTCCGTTTATAATTTAGAGTAAAACGTTTGCAACTGTTCCTTTGTTGAAACTGAAATGAGCTGATGTTTTATACAACGAGTTATATCATTGATACAGCATACATATTGCACATATTACTTTATTTGAGTTATTAGCTTACATTTACTACAGACAGTCGTGTAATAACCTAGTCAATGAATTTATATTCCTTAGTGCGTCTGCTACAAAATGTAGTTCTCTGCCGTAGTGGCTATTTAAATTCACATCTGCATGTTGATAAATTGTTTCTTTTCTTTCCTTGGATCCTATCCTTCTCCACACTAATTAAATCAATATAATACACACGGATTAAATCAATATAATACACACTGATTAAATCAATAGTTACACCATCCAAATGACCGCAATGCCAATACCTATATTTGCCCTTTGAATGGAGTTCAGATTTACTAAAGACAGTCGTATATAAACCTAGTCAATGAACTCATATCCCCTAGAAAATGTAGGTCTCTGCCGAAGTCGCTATTTATAATTACCTCTGCATGTTGAGAAGTTGATTCTTTTCTTTTCTTGGTTCCTATTCTCCATACTGATTAAATCAATATAATACACACCGATTAAATCAATATAATACACACTTATGATTTAAACATAAAAGATGTTTTTAATACCAACACTTAGATAGTTATACCATTCAAATGAAAGCAATGCCATCCACCTTCAGAAGCATGGAAAATTAATATTGCATAGAAACTAAGCGTACTGACGAACCCAAAACAGGTAATTAATATATTTTAATATATTTACAATTGATCTAAGTCAATATTCTGCTTTAGCAATACTACAACCGACCCACAAAACGCTATATATATATATATATATATATATATATATATATATATATATATATATATATATATATATATATATATATATATATATATATATATATTCTTTCTCTATTTCTAGGTTTTATTTTAACTTTCTGCTAGTCTGTCTCATCCTTTGGTAGGTTTAACTTGATTTTTACCATCATTCATAAGTCCTGAAATCATACATTCGCCATTTGCAGCCCTTGTCCTGCTAGGATGGCCAAGAGAGAGAGAGAGAGAGAGAGAGAGAGAGAGAGAGAGAGAGAGAGAGAGAGAGAGAGAGAGAGAGAGAGAGAGAGAGAGAGAGAGAGAGAGAGAGAGAGAGAGAGAGAGAGAGAGAGAGAGAGAGAGAGAGAGAGATTTGTACATTTTCATATTTAAATAATAATAATAATCGATTTTTAGAACATTACGGTATGGTTAACAAAAAAAATAGAAACGAAATCCATTAAATATATAACATGCATATTTGCCACGTAGCTGATGCATTTACTGGCGCAACGTTGTGTTATTGATATACACCGTTGATAAATCCCAAGGGAAGTGCACACGTATCGTTAAGACTAACCATATTTTTGTAGGTTACATGGTGTAATTTCTCTTTTAAAATTTTAATCCAGCCCAAATTTCTTTTCTTTCTCGTTCCACATTTCTACGCAGTTTGTCCGTTATGCTTGATAGGAAAGGGGAGAACATAAAGCAGAAAGGATAGTGATCAAAATGTATACATGGTAAAAATAAAACGTGATAAAAATTTTAAAATTTGCACTGCTAAACACGGACAGCCTGTACACACCGGTAACTTTCGCGGTGATTTTGATAGTGTTTTTTTTTTGTGACCATGTTGCTGAGTCGGATGCTACTTTGTATAAAAAAATTAAATTTGTTTGTGCGGAATTTGAATCAGATTCGTTTTAGTAACGATATTAGGAATGCCAGTGACAATATCATTTCTTTTTATGTCACTATCAACGAATTTAATATTAACATTTGGTGGACTTTCAAACAAATTCTTTAATAGCTATATTCACGTTTTTACGAAAATTTAAAAACGTTTATTTGTGACTAAAACATCAGACTTGATTTTGGCTAACAAAATTATTAGAACTTTCTTATTATCAACGTATTTCTTCGTTCCAGCTTCAAAATCAGACTGGTGTTCTACGATTATTGATGCCAAAATTATTATTATTATTATTATTATTATTATTATTATTATTATTATTATTATTATTATTATTATTATTATTATTATTATTATTATTATTCATGGAAAGAAGTGCACGCATTATACCAACGCGCATTGATACCTATTTAGATTTTTTTGCGTCATCATTATCTGGGATTAGGTCTCCAAAGTATTTAAATTTTTATTTTGATTCACAATGATGTTACCAGTGAATTAGTTATAGGATCGCATGCCAAAATGGAATCTTGTATTTTACCTTGATCTGCAAAACGAACAGTATGATTAACAAGCGCGGTAAGATTTCGTACAAGTATATCTGACAGTTGCACATTACTTTTCTTTAACCATCCTTGTTTGTCCTCGAAAACAAATACCTTGGTTGCGATATTTAATAAATTATTAATCTCTTGCATAAGCTGATTAAGAATTTCATATACAAAAGTTTCCTTGCTGACTTTCGACCGATGTTGTTCCAACTTTTGTGTAATTGTACTTTATATTTATCGTCCTACATAAAATTGTCAACGTTAGTCGGTTAAATCTGACATAAGATTAAATCACAACAGTGGCGAAGATATTAATTATTGATACGGAACTATTAATTCATCATAGACATATTAACAAACTTTCAGATTGACATTATCTTACTGTTTATAGAGCAGGAGAGGATACAACAAATTTGTTATTAAATCTTTTGCTCAACTACAACTATGATAAGGTATATATTTACACAATTAATCCGCAACACAATAAATACGAATTATTGAGCGTGTACAAGGATAAACTTCGTAATGAACTTGAGGAGCAGATAACACGTTATATAGAAATCAAACTAGATAAAAAGGAACTGAAAACGAACTAAATTATTTTTTTAAAACTATTTGATGGGAAACAAACTTGACGATTTTTCTCAACATTCTAGATTGGAACGATTGTCATTACAACGAAATTAATAAAATCTGGTTGAGCATAATTGAGGATTTCCAAGTAGCTGAATAAGCGCTTGAAGAACCTAACACAAACGAAGACATGTGTGATGTGTTTCATAGAATGAGAGGAGTTATTGCTGGTATTTTAGGTAAAACAGCAAATCGATACCGAATTAAACTAGAAGGCTATGGTAAAGGCTGGAATTGTAAAAGGTTATTGAATGAGTACAAAAGAGAACGAGATAAAATATTACCAGGGTAATCCACTGAATCAGAGTTAAAGTGTTTACATCAAACACATACATAGTTGATTGACTGATATTGCTAATATCATCCAAAGAAGCTAGCAATAAAAGCGCAGACATCCATAAAGAAAATGTGGATGTACTAGATCATCTAAGATTGAGCGAATTAATAGCATCAGACGAGAACAATCTGCTAATACAACTAGATCCTGAAACCAGTGCGAGATTGGACTCATTTCCTGCACAGAATGGAACTCTGTAGCTAACGTGAAAACTGACGTCAATGACGAGTTTGTATAGTCTCTAAATGCAATTAGAAAAAAGAGAGCTCAAACATTAAAATTCCACAAGGAGTCTACAATACAACTGGTCTAAATAATACTATAAAGGTGCTGATAACAAAGGCAGGCGATATAATTTTGAACTGGCACCGAATCATAACACGTCTTTAAATTTTTGCTGGTATTAATTTTCCAGTGGCAAAACAAAAGTGATGTCTCGATAAACGTTTTCGACTAGATGTGCAAGAAGACGTGTATTTATATATATATCACAACCAAAGCTTCCCAATCGACTATATGACTTACTGTTTCATATAAATCATTACGTTTTGCATTAAAATCTTTAGCAAACTGCACAATAAAGGATATAGGAAAACGTTTTCATGCTCTTTCTGCTTGCACAGATGTACTGAAAACGAAATATTGCATTAGCATTTGCAGTACTGTGCTGACGTACAAAGAATAACGATGCCGTCCAAAGAAAATAGTTTCGAATGTTTATTTCAACCTGTACTTTCCTTAGAAAAATATCGTGACCAATCAAGTGTGCTCAAAATTATGTTCCAAGTGTGGTCGCGTACAAAATATTTTGCCATGCTTATTCGAGTTTATTGAAATCAATATAATTATATCGCGGCAAACAATCCGTCTGTTTAGCTCCTCGAGCTGCTAGATGGAGAAGTCGATGATATCTTTAATGGCTGAAAAAAGAGTAAACCCAATGATAGAACTGACGCCTCAGTAACAAGAATCCGATCACGAGAATTATAACAGAAACGTACGTGACGATTGCCAACTGACATAACATTACCATGGAAAGGCTCATGATCAATGTAATATAATGTTTCACGCTCCAAATTTTATTCCTTAGTCCGAGAATATGATAGCCACATTATCGTAGAAGCTTTTGTTGATCCTGATCTAAAATCTTTTTTAAAACTTGATACGTGATCAAATGCATTCCATGTAATTTTGAAAAGTATTCAATTACGCTAGGCAAGTTGCGTTGCGTTTTTCTTTTGGCATTCTGCAGTTCATCCCAGATGATTTAGGGAAGGGCTGAAGCGAGTTTGAAATCCCAGAAGACTATTTTGGAGATAAACATAATCTACAGACTAAGAAAGAAGTATTTTCTTACTAGTATATCGATGATTGGAGTAAATTTGATGAAATATCGCTACCCGAGAAGGACAAATTTACTCGCAACTCAAAACTAAACATATCACCGATGACGAGTAGAAATATGCGCAAGATATTTGAGATAAATTTAACTGTAGAACATTTGGTGATTATCAAAATTTGTATCTAAAAACTGACGTGTTATTGCTGGAGGACATATTAGAAAGTTTTTGTCGAGTTAGCTTTGACAATTATGGACTAAATTATTGTTCGTATCATTCTGCATCCCGGTCTGTCGTGAGATGCCTTGTTTCAGTTCAGTAAGATAAGGTTAGAACTACTGAAGGACGACGATATGTTTAATTTTATTGTGAAATGCATCAGCGGCGGCATTATCATAGCAACAAAGAAATAGCCGAAATAAAGAACAAATACTTAAAAAAGTATAAACCTGAGCTTTCTTCGATGTTTTTAATTTATACAAATTGTAATAACTTATATGGTTGTTCTATGGTCGAACCAATGCCTCTTGGTGAATTTCGTTGGATCAGGGCTGATCAATTTCTATCGGTGAAAGAAAAAAGATACCCGACGTTTTTTCGTATTGCGTTGAGGTTGATCTCCATTATCCAGCCTGGCTACACAATTTGCACAACGATATTCCTTTTTGTGGGAATCGATGGTAGTAGATTATAGTATGTTATCTCAAGAACAACAAGCGTTGGCATCACAGCGACAAAATCCCTAGTTAAAATTTACTCGATAAGAAAAATCATGTTTTACATTACGAAGTTCTGAAACAAGCAGTTGATGCCGGTCTTGTTTTCCGTAAAGTGCATCGTGTACTAAAATTGTATTAATAGCCGTGGATGAGAAATTATATTAACTCAAACACTTCGAGAAGATCCACGGCGAAAACCGATTTTGAGAAAAGTTTCTTTAAGCTTATGAACAGCGCCGTTTTAGGTAAGACTATGAAAAATATTAGAAAACGGGTAAATGTCGAGCTAGTGAATGGTATCCATCGCAGAAACAAGCTTGTGTCATACGATGATTTATCAGCATGAAAATTTTTATTGAGTATCTTTTTGCGATACAACTGAGAGAAACAAATCTAAACCTAAACACGATTTACGTTGGAGCTTCCGTATTAGATTTATCAAATTGGCTTATGCACGAATTTCATTATAATTTTGTTACAAATCAGTGGCCGCTCAGTAGACTATTGTTTACTGATACCGACTTGCTCGTGTATGAAGTCGGATGTGAGAATGTCTATCAGGATATATACGACAATCAACATGTGGTTGGTCTTTCCGATACCCATCCTGGCAGTACATTTCACGATGACACAAATGAAAAGGTTATTTTTAAGTTTAAAGGTGAAATGAACTCGAACGATAATCAAACGATATATTCAATCAGTCAGGTATATGCAGTATTATTAGACAACAATAAAGAAAACAAACAAAAAAGCAAAATGTCTGCCCCGCGATTTTGTTAAAATGTTTTTGAAATTTGATGATTACAAGTACGCGCTTGCTGGTGGTGTTAGTTTTATAATAGCAATGGTAACGAAAAATCATTAACTCATAACAGATGTCATCATCTAACGTGGATTGAGAAAATTCGATGATAAACGTTATTGAGCAAACGGAGAGGATACATTTGCACTTGGGCAATGACACAAAACAGATCTACTCTATCTAATTTTCGGTGTCTAGGTTATGTAATGTTGTGCGAACACTATAATAATGTTTGAAAATTTGACAGTAATACATAACTACCATAGCAAGATCTGACGATAGGTGGCAAACAGTTAACAGTTTAAATTAATAATGGAATATTAGGTATATGTTTTTCCGCATCTCGTGAAAAGCTAAAACTGTCTCTCATCAGATCTGATGACATCGGGTATTTGAATTAATTCGAACATTTGAGCCAGAAGTTATCAGCGGAGTTTCGAAACTTTCTCGATGCGATGAGTCAATAGAAATTTACTAAAATTACCGTCGACTTCATCTGTCAAAAGTATACATAACAAGCTGCAAATAAAGGAGTTGTTCAAATGTCGTCGCCGTGTGAACGGTAAAGTTTAGTCGATTCCATCACAATGATGAAATATTTCGAACATCAACAGTTGAAACATTGACCATTGGTAACGAAGTACTTACCGGTGGACCTTCAACGTCTCCGAGTGGGTAATTTAACCAGTCTTGCTAAACATAATGAGTCATTTTGGGATGGTATCCGCGAGTTTCGTACTATTTACAGCATATTGAGGATATCCTACACACGATGGTCAGCAGGTATGAATTAAAGTGTGAAATTTTGTACGAACAATATTTTTTTTGTTGACAATTTGACGGTATCCGAGGTTTGGGACAAGGTCTATGGCCAGCATCAGCCTGCTTATTTTTAGAAAAATTGTTTTGAGATGGGATAGGTGTCTCTGGGATGGTAATCTATAGTTTTATTGGGGGGGGGTATGGAAAAGGTCTTTGGGCTAGAACCAGCCTTATCACCTGCTATTTCGGTGAACTAAGTGTTCTTCACAACAATCAAATCAATGAATTTAACTTCCTGTCATCTTTCGGAGAAGAACACGTCCCAGCGTTCTGATAACAAACCATTTACACATTTAAAATTCAATTTAATGTCTTATTATCGAGATAGTTACGTATAAGGAGATTTTTCACCATCGTCTATATGGTGTACGTGAGGTATTACGATGCAAATTATCGTCTTTTGATATCCATTGCTAATAACGAAATGATCCCTTCTTTAATTGCAAGACATTTTCTCTTGGGTCACGATGACCTGAAGTGTAACACCATCTAATGATAGCATATGAACACTGTTAGAGCACTTTGCAACAGTACAGACACTGCCATTTCTGTCCACTGCTACACCTATTGGACACTTCAAGTTATGGAATAAGTAGACCGACAAAGTATTATTTTCTATCTTTTGCGTCGTAAATCCTTTTATTTCACTTCATTTTAACCAAACTTACTGCAAATTTAGAAAGTACCACTATTATACTGCTATCGAGTTCATGTTTTTTTTTTGAGATGTTGTCCTCTCGGTCAATCTTCCTACATACTTTTTTATATTTATTTTGTCAGAACGATATACAAAGAGAACTATTTCTCTTTTCAATGTGCATATACAGTATTTAGTACAGAAATTCACGAGTAATTGCACACATTTTGAGTGTTTATCAATCATTTAAAAAGTTAGATTGATATATTAATTTTTCCTAAAAAAAAGGCTCAAATTGTTTATATACAATATTGAATTTTAATCTTTGAAATCGGTAGCATCATTTTTTGGTCCACAAATATTAATAGAATTTCTCAGTTTAAATTTTCGTCTGCATATGTAATGATAATTTATTATTTAAATTCTTGGTTCCAGACATTACTGAGTAAGAAATTATGCAAATCAAATTTTATAGATGTCATTCACTGCTCAAATGTTAAGCCCCATTACCTCTCTCATTATTCTGATTAAAAGTATCAGTAAAATGAGAGAGGTAATGGGGCTTAAATCTTTACTCTGCCGGATAATTTTTTAGAAATCCAGTTAATTTTGAAAACTGAATCCGTTTGTATATAAGGCTGTCATGTGCAAATATTACGTTAAGCAAAGCAGTCGTTTTGTAACCACTATACTGTGTCGAACTTGACTTCACGACTGAAATACGCACACAACTTTGTACTTCAAATCACATGGATTCACACGATAATGGAAAATATGATCATTTATGACATAATTACTAGAATATATGCTTGTAATTTCTGATCATTTTTGCTGGTAATTTCATTTGCCAATCTTGCATTCTATTACAAAATACGCAAACCGGCACCAAACATTTCAATCTACCATGTCGCCTAAAATAGGTTATACTAAAAAAGCGTGATGTGATTAATATCAGCCGATAGGAGGCTACACAAAGAAGCATCGTTACAATATCAACATAATGAAAGTATTTACAAAAACTTCGTAATTATTCCTATCGATGTGGGGAGATTTCTTCAAATCAACAAAAGGTGAGGTCATAATGTTTAAAATAACTAAACTGATCACAAGTTCAACGTCACGTAATGGTATGAAGAGCACGTGTTGTTTTATTAATGTTTAAGCGAAAGTTTGGTACAAATTACATTATAGAAGAAACTAATAATATCGTACCATTCGACTGATTGTAACTATCACGGTAGAAAAATTATTGTAGTGAACACTACTGTGCACATCAAGTACTTGCCGCAGGCATCATTATAACAGCCGTTCACTACAGGAACGTATGTCAATCGCTATGTCCGCTACTGCAATAAAGCTTTCTTTCCACAAGAAATTTTTAGCATAACGCTCAGACCATTCATTGCAATAATCCAAGTTTGATGACTTGTCGAGAATGTTGCATATATTAATTTCTACTACTGTCAAGTTTTTGCATTGCGTAATTGTGTATTTTACCGTGGAAGTAAAGCAGTTTAAGTAGTACTGAGAGCACTTATATAATACAAAATAAAATGTTAGAGCAATGTTTCATAAGGTTTTCATACAGGATGGTTGGGTTATATATTGTCTGTTCGTCGTTTTCATTTACTTCTCAACTCTTACCATAGGCGTAGCAATGATATTTTGCGCCCGGAAACGAACTATAAAATTGGCGCCCAAGCCCCCTCCCCGTTTAATCACATTTTTCTATTTTACTTATTATAATGTAACGTTGTAAGCCTTATTTTGGCGCCCTGTACCTTGGCGCCCAGAGACATATGTACCCCTCATGCCCCACCCTAGCTACGCCTCTGACTCTTTCAGAAATGTTCATGAAAAAATGGTTTGGTTGTGCGTCATAACAAGATATTCTTTCTGATAAAATATATTATTTGTCTGGTGAGTATCGTAAGAGCTATCCAACTTTGATTACAAATTATGTCGTTCAACTCATACATTACGTACATTAATATTAGTATCCGTATGAAACTTGGTATGTATTTAGATCATGACAATCCGCTGGCATAGTGGTTATAACGTCCGCCTCGTATACAACCTATCACAGAGAGAGAGAGAGAGAGAGAGAGAGAGAGAGAGAGAGAGAGAGAGAGAGAGAGAGAGAGAGAGAGAGAGAGAGAGAGAGAGAGATGTACCCCTTATAATATTTATGGTTATCTCCCCCTGATTGAATATATCGTTTGTTTATCGTCACGAAACTTGGCACGATCTTGTATTACGAGTAGATAAGGTGTCTTTAAATAAAGAAACTCAGGTTGGTAAACATTTTATGAACCATGATCATTTATAAAACCACCTTGTGCTTCTAATCTCTATCGCAATCTTAGTACGACGTATTCCCCTGAGTCAAAGCTACTTTACTAGAGTTAATCAATTTCAAAGGGAGTTTGTTTATTTGACCTAAAATATTGAAGAGTTTAAATTACGACCCATCAGCTGTGGTCTTCAATTATATGAGTTAAAAACAGGTCACAATAGTGTGCAGTGTGAAAATTGGTGGCAATCGGCAGAGAAGCCCAGCATAAATTTTTCAAATGTAAGTAAACGACATTTTTTACTTGTGCAATGTAACTACACACTTACTTAAATATCTGCTGTTATTATTTTGTCAGCAAAACTGTATAATCTTGAGAAAAAAAAGTTGACTCGGGGTATACAAATACTGACCAGTGGAAAATAATCGCATTTTCTGTCTCAAAGATCGTAGCAGATGAAGATACACGATAACACTTTGAAAAGGAAAATGTCGCCACTTTATCATTAATCAACGATAACGAGAACTAGCACTGTAAATTCAAACACAATTTTAAATTCAGAACAATGTGTTGAATATTAATTCGTTTGATTTAGTATACAAACTTGTCTATTATTTTATGTTTATGTACGACGTCCATATTAGAGGAGGTTTTATCCCGGTTTAACTAGTTCATTACAATAGATGTCGCTTTGGCTTGTAGACTTTTAGGGAATTATACAACGTTTTCAGTTTCCGCAACTAGTCTATACAAGCTGGTTGTATTTATAGTTTTAGCACATGTGAAGATAGAAATGTAGAGGTTTACAAACGCAACGTTTTTGTGTTTATTTGTTTGTCGTAACTATGTTTTGTGTTTGCCTTTGAAAAAGACTCATTAAGAGTCGAAAGCGCTTAGGCTAGTTAGTTACTAGTTTCGTACTGTTCGTCGTCAGTTTATTGCATCTATATATATATATATATATATATATATATATATATATATATATCGAGTGAGATAGAGAGATATATGGACGCATATTATATAAAATGTGAAGCAGAGATGATTTTCACCAAATTATGCAACATGCTTGAAACACTAAATGGAAAATATTCTTCGTTAGTATTATATTTAATTAACGACTAATATCTATAAATACATAAAAGGGTCTAAGAATAGTATAGTGACAAAACCATAATTATACAAGTTGTTGCACACAATGTACTAATACAAATTTGAAACACCCATTGTATTTAATTGCCGTAAATCATCACTTTTAACCAGTTGATATTCTGAAGAAGAGTTTTGTATGTACTATCAAACATAATTTGCTTGTCAAATATTGATAATCGTGCTTTTCGAGAACTCTATTGGTATTCATTTTTCCTCACAAAATTTCCCATTCATCTACGATCCATAGCCATTCATTTTTAATTAGTCTGCATCGATTACCAAAACGAATAAAATTTTATCATTTTCTGCCTGAATTCACGTTCATATTTCAATAGTGTTTGTTCAGACCAAATTTCTCAATGTAATTCTCCATCGTGAGCAAGTGTTCAAACACAACATGTGTAAGCGGTGGGTTTACATCATAAAATCCCCACATACCTAAATTATATAGTGCTAGTTAATGCCATATGTGGAAAGTTGACAATGATTTTCTTTCATTCAGCAGTCTCTCTCTCTCTCTCTCTCTCTCTCTCTCTCTCTCTCTCTCTCTCTTTATATATATATATATATATATATATATATATATATATATATATATATATATATATATTGTGAGATCTGAATCAAATTATTCCACGGACAAATAACATTTTTTATTTATAGAAGTAGATGGATGGACGATCGGGCGGACAGAGAGAAGTAAGATCGTTTGTATGGTGTACATATGTATGTATATGTGATTTGAATATATTTCACTTTCATTTTCACTTCTTTTACATAATGATCATTTGCATATCTATAAGTTTGTAAATTATACTGGCATGATATCATTCAAGCTATATATATATATATATATATATATATATATATATATATATATATATATATATATATATATATATATAAAAATACACAGGAGTGGTATTTCTCAGAAATAGTTCGTAGCCAATTTTTAGGAAAGATATGTGATAAACACCTACGCAGGTAATTGTGAGAATTTTAGTTTATACGATGCTGTGTTCGACTCAGGTTAGGGAACACTTGACAATATACGATCCAAATTTAGACAGAAACCAACAGAAAAGCATACTCTCTTCTTTGATTTGACCAAAGGTAGGTAGCATGATTGATTTATGAAAATTTAAACAATATTATTTTTATATTCTTTTTTTTCTGTGCAAATCAATGCGTGTGACAAGGATATTTTTTATCGTTCTGACAAATCATTGTTACAGATTCATGAAATGTATTTTCTATCGTTTGATCTCATATTCTCTCTTTATTAAGTTGGTCAGTTTTTGCTACAGTTATAAGGAAGGAGATACAATTTACACTTACCTCCACAATTGTAAACAGAATAAGACATCCATTTTATTAATGTTTGTACGACACCTAGTCAAGGTAATGCCATCACGACGTTGTCTTGTTTTCAACACTAAATAATTGATATCGTGTAATAGGCAAGAACCAAAAGGGGTGTCACATTTTCAATCATGTTCTGGTAGGTTGCTTGTTAATGGGCAAAGTTGCTAATTCTGTTGCAATGATCGAGGTTTACATATAACTCACATTCATCTCTCTTGTTTCCTTTTTCCCCATGTTATACACAAAACACAGACAGGGATATACAAAGATCCTGTAGGGCCATACATTTATCATTTTCTTGCAATTGTGGAACAAGTTGACTTAATTTATTGACTCTAAATTTGCAATGACATACTGCTGAAACCATGATAATATACTGATTGATACAAAATGATATAGCATTTCTTTTATATCATTTGTTTTTGTGTATTGAATTGCTTCATTCTAATACTTCGATAGCAACGCAATTTTTAACACCAAAACTATCATTACTTGGCATTAAAGTAAGTTTGTGTTATTCTGTTTGACTATGAAAGGTTATTAAAGTTGGCTTGAATAGCACACCTATGATTTTTTTTGTTTCTCTCTTTATTTGATAATATTCACTGTAACATTATACATGTGTAACTGACCAATCAGCACTCTCTGTGTATGAGTCATAGTTCCACTGATACTATCTACAGGCAACTGCCTCTCTGATAACTCTCGGTATTAAGACTTCACAGTAGTGACTTTATATATATATATATATATATATATATATATATATATATATATATATATATATATATATATATATATATATATATATATATATATATATATTAAAGTTATTGATAGTTAGAACACGGTGTTTCATATTATGTTTTAATACAATAACACAACATGGTGTCAGAAGTGGGATATCATGGGTGGAATAGCATATCATGGTTTGAATAGCATATCATGGTTGGAATAGCACATGGATCGTAAATGGATATCTTGAAACAATAACGTTACAATCCACTGAAGATTTTGCACGAATTTAAAACCATAAAAACGTTGAAAATTCTTCATAGGAATTTAATACAACCGAAATGGATCTTTCCGGCGTGCCAACCCCTACCATGGACTGGGACAATTCTAAACCTACCACATCATGGGCTAAATTCCAACAACACTGTGAAATAACATTTAACGGACCGATGAGTAGAAGAAGTGATGCGGTCAAAGCCAACTACATTCTACTTTGGGTAGGCGACAAATGTAGAGATATTTTTAACACATGGACTCTGACGGATGTAGAAAAGAAGGACCCATCAACGCTATTTACAAAATTCAAACATCACGTGCAACCAAAATTAAATACGGTCTTTGAAAGATTTAAATTTAACAACGAAATTCAAGGCTCCAGGACAATAGACCAATATGTGACTTCATTGAAACTCTTAGCCAAGGACTGTCTCTTCAAAGACGAAGACGACATGATTCGTGATAGAATTGTTTTCGGGGTATCGTCATTAAGGATACGACAAAAACTGTTCAACGAAGGTGAAAAGTTGACCTTGGAAAGGGCTATTAACATTGGTCAAAGTAATGAATATGCCCAGGAGCAGTTACAGACCATGTCTGCGTCAGCCAGACCAGAAATACATGCGACAATTCAAAGACAGAACAAGACAAAAGAACTACAGCCGAAGAAGAAATGGACCACGTCTTCCAGACGAAGCGTGAACGCGACCTGTGGACACTTCGGATACAAAACACATTCAAGCCAGGACAAGTGCCCTGCGAAAGGAAAGACTTGCAATAAGTGTCATAAACTCAATCACTTTGAGAAAGTCTGTAGATCAAAAACGGTCAGTGTGATTAACAATGAATCTCAAAACCAGGATATATTTATTGACAGTGTAAAAAAGGATATAGTTGCCAATGGACAGGCGTATGCAGCGATAGAGGTAGGACCTAATTTATTTTCTATTGATTTTAAATTGGATACTGGCTCCCAAGTTAACATCAGAGCCTCGCATATATTCCTAAAGCTAGGCATAAAACATCCTCTTAAATCTACATTAAACACACTATCTGCATATGACGGCAAGTTATTGAACACAATGGGTACAGTCAATCTCACATGTAAACGCACTGAACATACACATGAACTCGAGTTCTACTTTGTTAAAACGAGAGCACCACCTATACTTGGATTACAGTGTTGTATGGAGTTAGGCTTAGTTAAATTTGCATACTCTGTTCAGACACAGATGTCAGATTTACATTGTAACAAGAGTACACCCCTCACAAAGACGGTTGTTCTCAAGGAATATGCTGAAGTATTCAACGGTATTGGTCTTTTCCCAGGGGAATGTACCATACACATCGACCCCAAAGCCATACCTGTAATGCACCCTCCGCGGCGAGTACCTGTTGCACTTCAAGACAGACTCAAAACTGAACTTGATCTCATGGAAAATGAAAATATCATTGTCCCAGTTACATCACCTACAGCATGGGTAAATTCTATGGTTCTCTTCGAAAAGCAGTCGGGTAAACTAAGGGTAAGTCTCGACCCACAAGACCTTAACAGGGCAATTTTGCATCCCCATTACCCTATGCGCACATTAGATGATATCCTACCCCAATTATCAGGTGCAAAATACTTCACCAAATTGGATGCACGGCCGGGATATTGGGCAATAAAACTGTCACGTGACTCTTCATACCTCACAACTTTCAACACCCCTTAAGGCCGTTACCGTTTCTTGCGTCTCCTATTTGGTTTGAAATCATCTCAAGATGAATCCCAAAGGCAGATCGATGAGAGTTTTGAAGATTTAAGTGGTATTGTTTCGATTTGTGACGATATACTAGTATTTGGACGCACACGCGACGAACATGATACAAACTTGAGAAATATTCTCAAACGTTCCCTCGAAAAAGAAATCCGGCTAAATGAGGAAAAACTAGAAGTGGGCGTCACAGAAGTTCAGTACTTCGGGCATATTCTGTCAGCAGAAGGTCTCAAACCCGACCCCGCCAAAGTAGCAGCGGTAAGAGAAATGGAACCCCCTCGTGACGGCGCGGAGTTAGAAACCATTCTTGGCATGGTTAACTACTTGTCCAAATTTTCCCCAAAATTGGCAGAGGTCACAAGTCCACTAAGACAACTGTTAGCGAAAGACTTAGAGTTTTCATGGGACTCTCCTCAAATAGACGCATTTCTAAAAGTCAATGGAATCTAAGTGTTTCAGCCAAAGTACGCCTGAGCCTGAAGCAACGGTATCATGGGTTCGTCCGCAAGGCGGATGTTACACACGTTCTGGGAGGCTAGTGAAACCAAAGATAAGAGTGTCAGTATAATATCAGTTCCAAAAACCTGGACATAACCTGGATATGAAACAACTGTGAAATCCGGCACTCGCAGATAAGAGAGACTCAGCTAATAGAAAACTCATTAGTGTAGCACAGTGTATGGTTTTGTTGATAAACACTAACGGTGATTCAAGATAAGGACCAGCAGTTTACATTAAATATCTATCAAACCATCAATACAATTTCTTAAAAATGTATAATGCATTCTCAGTCTGTCTCAGATATGTGTACGTAGTTAATTGTAATCATGGATATCAAAGACGCGCTTAATTCTGATATGTTAATTATAATGGCTTATGATTCATTTAGTTTGTTAAAAGTTTTATTAAAACTTTTCTTTGTAACAAGAGAGATGAAACATTATACATGTGTAACTGACCAATCAGCACTCTCTGTGTATGAGTCATTGTTCCACTGGTACTATCTACAGGCAACTGCCTCTCTGATAACTCTCGGTATTAAGACTTCACAGTAATCACTTATATATATATATATATATATATATATATATATATATATATATATATATATATATATATATATATATATATATATATATATATATATATATTAAAGTTATTGATAGTTAGAACACGGCGTTTCATATTATGTTTTAACACAATAACACAATATTCACGTACTGGAATCTCATAATATTTTCAATTGTCTTGGTGGACAACGGCCTGACACGTTCCGAATGAAAAATATATACTTTGTATATTTGAAAATTACATTCTTTATGAGCACGTCCAACGAGTTTAAATGTACAAACTATATATCTTGATTTTTCAGCAGACTTTTGTTTTAGACTGATTTTGTTTTCTTAACCAACTTTTTATAATTAGTATCGTGAATCTCAAGTCAAAGTGTTAACACGCAGTCACATGGACGCTTGTTTTCGAAAGTTATTTGATGTCATATTAAAATGTTTTCATATTGGTCAAATTTGTGATTCAGTCTCACTCCATATAATTTGTTTCTTCGTTTCTTCGCTACTAAGAGAAACAATTTGTATGTCTGTATATATGTGAACGAGAGAGAACTACCGAACTACCTCTCACACACATACACACACACACACACATACACACACACACAGAGTCCAGTCCTCCAAATGAAACCGGTCACGATTATATACTTTCGTGTAAATAACCTTTGACTCTCTCTCTCTCTCTCTCTCTCTCTCTCTCTCTCTCTCTCTCTCTCTCTCTCTCTCTCTCTCTCTCTCTCTCTCTCTCTCATATTTTAAACTTCTTGTTTCTTTTCTCCCGGTAGGTGACTATTTCAAAACTTATGTAATATCTGCCTGGCACATCTCAACGAGAGCTCTTATCTACAACAGTTGACACAAAAGAAAGCATGGTATTGCGGTCTTTTGCTTCCGTAGTTCTTTCCATCATCATACATTGCGTAGTTGAATATAAAGGTAAGATTAATTTTATTACTTTAACTGCATAAGGATTTATTTTTCAGTGGTACCTAATAAGCTACATCTGTCTTTCATTTACGATTTTATCAAAATCAGAAAGCAAGTAACCTTATCATTCCGGTTCTGTATTTGAATACCCAACGAAATATAACGTGCATGAATACAAAAGATGCAGCGGTCAAAGACGAAAATGGAATTCGTGCTCTTTGTTAAGATTTTCTGTCAGTGTCTTGACTTTGTGGTTCAGCAAGCGATACAAAGACCAAGTCCACAATCATTACATTGTGACTTTCGTGTTAATATTAATTACCCGTAATTAGTCTGCCTTGCCCCTACATATAGCTATATTCATTAGCGATTATTATTCCATTCGGGCAATGTAAGAAACTCATTCTTCTCAACAGTCACTTTTCATAGTTGTATATAGTCTGCATTACGCTACTGAATATTTTTTGAACATGAATTAAACTAACAATTCATTATTTGTAAGCAATCATACGAGAAGAATAATCATCTATCTCTGCTATATTAACTATATGCATTTAATAGTTTTATTACATCGCGTATAAATTGCGTTCGTAATTACTATGCATCTGTACCTGAATACTTGGATTTAATTTCCTACACGTAAATTTTTATTTGCGACATATCGGAGATTAAATTGTTATTAATATCTTTTCATCATGGCAAAAATGAATCTGATTGCTTTGTCATACCAATAAGGACAAGAATGACACCAACAACTAGAAGTAAATAAAGACTGACTATATTGTCACAGAGTTTTCGAATTAGGGGGAGATATGTTGAAAAGTTAAATTATGTGCGCCTGTGGGAAACCAGCCACAACGATGGTTGTTTCATTCCTAAATTGGTAAATACAATCCATACATGTTAGTACCTACTTGTTGTTAACATGTTGCTAAGGGAAGGAAGCAGACATGCGGAATGACAAATGCTTTTAACACTGAAAAAAACTATAAAAAAAAACTTATAATAAAAATTACATACTTTATTTTCCCTAAATATTTGTTGATTCTGCTCAATTTATATGGTTACACACGCACTAAAATCCATTAAATTGGAACATTTCCTTAGCAAACCATACCATGCTTGCCATTTTTACTTGTTTGATGAATTCAGTGGTCCTTGCTTGGGGCTTGGATTGTAACGGACGAATCAGGGTACCCGGATGATTGTGATATTTGTAAGAGGTTTTAAAAGTTTTTGGAGGAAGAAAGATTCTGAAGAAATTGATCTAACATTATTTTAAAGCAATCTTTTACATACTCTCTCTCTCTCTCTCTCTCTCTCTCTCTCTCTCTCTCTCTCTCTCTCTCTCTCTCTCTCTCTCTCTCGTTCACATATGGTACTGATTTCAAGTTTTAATGACAAAGTAACTAACTTCTAAAGTGTCTCTTGGATAAACATTACATTGAGCCGGGAAACATCAAACAGGATGATGACCAACGAGGGAGTAGATAAGAGACGAAGTTAGAGAGAATACAGATTTTAAGAGAAATTGTCAGTTTAAATATGTTAAACATTACAAGTTAAAAATATATGGATGAAATAAACGAATAAACCAAATCACAAAGAAGCATTAAAAGTAAACAGTGCTACATGGTAGAACGAATTGTTGTACTTGTTTAAACAAATTAGAAAAATAAGGGACATTGCCGTTTGCAGCATTGCATGACCATTGGAAGTGCATGTGTGACTGCATCATGTGAACTTAAAACATAAATTTCCGTTTGTAGCCTTGCGTGAACCGTGGAAGTACACGTGTGACTGCATCATGTGAACTTAAATAATCTGTTTCATTTTTTAATATATGTATGCATGGTACTGAAAATGTGAATGTTTACTTCACATGCAAACATTTTATGACTACAGAGAATGTAGTATAACCTGCCAAATTTACCAGTTAGGTGTGTTCTTCTAGGCGTTGAAGAGAAAATAAAAGGAAATGTTTTCTTCTTTCTAAGCATTAAAATGTACAAAGTGTTTATCTCATTATATTCTGTTAAATAACTATTTATAGGTTACTATATTTGTATGGGAAATATGGGCAATTAATATTCGGATTAAAGCTGCACGATCTTTGGGTGAATAGTATTCATCCGAAGAAAAAACTAGTTTATATTTTCCCACACAAATACAATAACATTATTATTATTTATTCGTTTTTTTAACCTGAAGCTTAATTATAAAAAATGATATACAAGAAGAAAAGTAATTGAATTTATGGTGTATTAAAAAATGCACATAATACGGCACAGCTACTGTTGATCTTCTCCGCGCTCGATAGTAGTTTTTTTTTTAAATGTGCCATCTTGTGAATGAATTCCCATTGCTACAACTTTTTAATTTGGTTTGGGATAGATTTTGCTTTCATTTTGGCTAAATTCTGTTTTTATTTTCTTCTTCTGATAATGATGGATTAGATTATTGGGTCAATTCAGTGCAATAAGTACACTGTGATTTCAGATGGAAATATATTATAAATTTCCGTACAATTTCGGTGTTTATCAAGTTTTTTCAGGACATGTTAATCGGATTTGCAGAACTAAGAAAATATATTTTGAGGAAATTTAAGTTGCATAAGTGTAAGTGTATCCTAGTATTTTGACAGAAAAAATATGCAATAGCCCTTGGCCTCAATATGCTTTTCTATGTATACTTTTATAGACCCCATAGAGCATTCATCAGAGTCTGAACTGTTCTACATGCGTATATTCATATTTATCTTAAATGAACAGAACGCTATTTTCAATTAATGCGTCTCTAACGTTTGTTGTTGACATTGAGAATATCACGTTCATTTATGTGGTTGCTTGAAAGTTTCTTTTATGACTCATTTAACAAGTCCACTGTACCTTCACACATTCTTTGTTCATAATATAGTTCCTAATACACACTACTATTTTAGGCACAGGTCTCGTGCAAGTGCTTTCAATAATAAAGTGTCCAGTATCGTAAAATACTGCACGGTTTTGATAATGCAAATTAAACAGTTACAAAAATGAGCATATAATGATGGTTACTTCAAGTCGGGCATAAATAATTTGAAATTTCTTTCTTAACATATATATATATATATATATATAGTCTCATACGTATTGTATGTAATGTGATTTTGTAGTTGTTAATGGGGTTTGCGCGATAAATATTAATCGCCAGTGTATTATATTATCGAATAGATCAAGGAAGAAACGACAGGGAATACAGACGTGTTAGAGCCTGGAAATTATTTAAATTATGTTAGTCATAGAGAGTAATATACACTGGTGGAATCAGATATGAGAAGTACGTATGGTTGTAACCGGTTTCTTTTTTGTATTAGCGTACAACTTATTCGTTTTGAAATCAATAATTTTTCAATCCTCTTTCTTTGTGTAGCACATTTATGGTTGTTGCACGAGTCACAATCTAATTTCCTTAGTTTATATACTTTTCAAGATCTCTTTTCTCCAGTAAAGTGTATTTGTCCCAGCCCATACTATCATATTCCAAAATGGGTTGTATACAAGACGTTGATATAATTTCTAAAAATTTCCTCTACTATTGTAATCTGAGTTCATGCATAACATTAATTCTTGGCTGTACACTATGTGATTTATTTGTTTGTGACATAACCAGTCATTGGAGAGAGCAGCAGAGAGGGTGAATCCTACAACAATATATTTGCGACAAAATCGATTAAAGCCTCAGAATGCCAATGGAGCCTTCCTACGAAATCTCATATTTTAACCAAAAAAAAATTAAAGGTCCCATTTTACAAATGGAGCCTTAGCGATTTTGTCGCAAATACATTGTCATAACCACACTCAAATTGCTGCCATCTACGTCTACAAATTTTTGCGACAAAATCGATTAAAGCCTCAGAATGCCAATGGAGCCTTCCTACGAAATCTCATATTTCAACCAAAAAAAAAATAAAGACCCCATTTTACAAATGGAGCCTTAGCGATTTTGTCGCAAATACATTGTCATAACCACACTCAAATTGCTGCCATCTACGGTCGCAAATATGTTGTCATTTCACCCTCTCTGCTGCTGATTAATACAAATTATTTAACCAAATATTTGATCAAGTCCAATACGATATCGTGACCGAGGGTCGTGTAAATTTATTGTTATAAATCCATATGGGACAGACTGAGCATGACTAAAGTAATTTTTAAATCCATTGAAGTCCATATCGGAACACCATGTCTGCCAAATATTTCGTAGCGTATGTGTATCAACGCCATTGAATACAGCAAGAATATTGCAGTTATCGCGAATCACTTTTGGAATTTGAGTATATCGTTGAGTGACATATATCACGTCAGTGTTTTTATGCCTACCTCGGGAAAATATTCTAGCAGGGTTCTTTTGATTATCTAACATTACATCATCGTACACTACAAGATTGTTTATGTCTCCATCGAGATCTTCTACTGATGGTGCATCATTAATATCAGTAATAAAGTCGATTACACTTTCACCTTTAATTTCTGATGCATTTTTATTAAAATCTTTTAGCACTTCATAGCACCGTTGATCATCTACGGATGGGGCAACTAAATATAATCTATCCCACTTCATAAATCGCATTATCAAATTAAGCAGTAATTGTGTTTTGCCTGATCCAGATGGTCCGATTATAATGGCACGGACAGAATTCGGAAGCGCTGCGTGGTGTTTTACCGGTTCTCTTCTTTTAGTCGCTGAAAAATCAATTATATTCATAACGCTATATATAAATTATGGATCTATATTGTGTTAAATGTAAACAGCGTACTGATACAACCGATCAGACAACCATTACAACTAAAAACAATAGACTAGCGCTTACTGGTAAGTGTGTAACATGTGGTACAAAAAAATTTAGATTTTTAAAAAAAAGCAACTCGGAGGTGATATTGCCGCAAAACTTGGAAAACTCCCCGGAACCCCATGGGCAAAATACCCCGGAGAAAAACACCTTCCAGGATATAGCTACTGTGGTCCCGGAACGAGATTAGATATCAGACTTGATGATCAAAATCAGCCCCGGCCTGGTGAGTATCCGATAAATGCTATTGATAAGGCATGTCATGCTCATGATGTTGCATATAAAAGCAATAATTTGCAACAAAGACATATCGCGGATGTAAAATTAATTCATGCCTTAAATGCTATTCCCGATAAATCCTTCAAAGAAAAATTGGCTTCATGGTTGGTCAAATCAGCTATGAAAGGCAAATTAGTGTTAGGTGCTGGTAATTGAAAACACCAGTGTTTTTATAGTATGGAATCTATTTATTATTCTCCGAAAGGATACTGGAGGGGTAAAGCAGCAATCAGTAAACTCGCTAACGCTGCAAAAGTGAAAAAATCCACTGCAAAAGATTGGTTATCCAAACAAGCTATATGGAAAATTTATCTACCACCGCCTAAACAAATTAATTATTCTCATTTTGATGTTACCGTACCCAATGAAGTTCATCAGGCTGATTTATTGTTTTTACCACATGACCATGGTTACAAATACGCGCTAACTGTAGTTGATATTGCGAGTCGATTTAAACAAGCAGAACCATTGAAAACAAAGTCAGCTTCTGAAGTCGCTTCTGCATTTGAAAGGATTTATCGACGAGGTCCTCTAAGATGGCCAAATCTATTACAAGTTGATCCTGGCAAAGAGTTTCAAGGTGCTGTTCTATCAACAATGAAAACTCATAATGTTACAATACGACGGGGGCATACTGCGTTACATCGTGATCAGGCAATTGTAGAACGATTTAATCGAACTCTTGCAGAACGGTTATTTGGATATCAATATGCAAAAGAATTCATCCAAGAAAAACGATCTCGTGAATGGGTCCAAAGGTTACCGAGTGTAGTTGCAGCGTTAAATAACGAGATTACTCGAACTATTAATATGAAACCAAATATTGCAATAAAAAAAGAATATATTCCCGAACAACCGCAGCGGGTTAGCACTCAGCCACTTCTCGGTGATGTTACTGTGAGATATTTATACGAACCAGGAGAGCTTGAAGGCGGTAAAAGAAGAGCTACTGATCCTATATGGAGTGTTACTACGCATAAAATTTCAACTATAACGCGATCAACTGGTAGACCTCCAATCTACAGATTGGATTCAACTGCACCTCAGCGTGGTTTTACACGCGAACAACTACAAGTCATTCCGGACGATACTCAATTACCGCCACATGGTCTTAACTAGCTCCGTTACGTCTATTACACTCAAGACAGGTCAACATCACATTGTTTCTGACATGACCAAGACTGTTATTTTTTCTGTCTACGGTGAATTGTCGAGGGTCTTTATCCGAATACTGCCAGTGCATTATACAATTGCAGCTGGCGCAGTGATTATTCTGTTGTTCTTTTAATGCGATTATTACTTCAGCATCAATATCAAATTCTCGTTGTTTTTTTTGTCCTGCTGTTTGTAGCCAGAGAGTTTTTTATTAATGATGCTAATATCAGTGTTATCATCGTTTGCATTAAAATCATCATCGAAAACAATCCTTCGTAGTTGATTTATTCGTCGTACTCTGGACACTGCGAGATAGACTAAATTTGACCATTCAATGCGATTATCAACTATCCAAACAATTGTATCCGTGATGGTCAATCCTTGTGACGAGTGTATTGTTGTTACATAACCAAGCGTCCATGGTGATTTATCAGCGCATAATGCATCTTCTACAGTATTGATATCAACTAGCACAATATCATTTAACACTAGAATCTGTTTCTCCGTCTGGCCTGGAATTTCAACTTCAATATTCTGCTTTCGTGTATCCAATGGTCTATAACACAACGGCACTGGAAACGTTGGGAATTTTTTCTTGTGTAGCTCAAACAACTTTTTCTGAAGTGCGTCTCTGACTATCTTTCTACTTGCTACTACAAAATCATTTGGTTTCCATGTTTCCCAAAAATCATTCATAGGCGTTTCAGAAATTATTTCACGCGCTACTTCACATTGAATTCTATCGGGTTGTAATCTAATTAGTTTTTTAAACTCACGTAACTGCTCATCGAGTGCTCTATAGTCAGTATCAATTTCTTCGTAATAATCAACAAATCCTTTTAACCAATTATGTGGACTTCTACCAACAAATGGTGGTGGTTGACCATGATCGCCGCACAATATAACTTTTGTATTATTTTGCAATAACCAATCAAGAAACATTTTTAATACATCTTCTGAAACAGTACATGCTTCATCCCAAATAATAACCGCTGGAATAAATTTCTCACCCATTCGCTCAGGAGTCCAAGCATCGCCCTTGTATCGAAAAAAACTATGATACGTGCAAGCTTCAACATTTCGTTGTTTGATCTCTCTCGCTAGTCTATGGGTTGGTGTGAGTACAATCATGGACGTTCTCTCTCGATATAATTCTATCGCACGTGTTGTCTTTCCAGATCCACCACAACCGTTTAAATAAACTGTTTTATATCTACAAATTGGATCTGATATCGGTGGTGCTTTAGACATAGATTTTTCACTGATAGAATTATCGTTCTTCAGGTAACTGCTTTTAATCTCAACGTCTGCTGATTCAGAATAATCGCGTTGTATTTCTTGTTTAATTCGCCATGTTCCCCAAGTCTCTTCGCTATTAGTAAATTTAGTTATCTCTTTGATATATTTTTTATCGACATACATTGAATCAATTGCAACTCTGACTGCTATACTAGGAAATCTATTTATCATTGCAAATAAATTGATAGATGCATAACCCAGCATAGAAGCTCTCAAATGTAGATATGCAGAGCTTTCTCCATCACTGTAAGTAACAATTCTACCTAACTTTGTTTTATTGGACAAAAAGGCTGTTTTACAATTTGCGTATCTATTTTTCTCTACTGCATCTTTAATAACGAAGTCGTATTCGGCATCATCTATAATCAATCGTGAGGATTGTTTTTTAAAGTTAAATTTTTTTCCACCCTGTGTAAATTTACCGATTATTCTTCGGCCGAGATCCTTTGCTTCATTATTTCGTTGATTAAATATCTTTTTTGACCATTCAATAATGTACTCCTCGTCAGCATCAATATGTTTTCTAGACTTATCGATTATACTATCAAGACATTCTGGTTCTGGTAACCAGACATTGGTTTGTTTTCGATATGAGATAATCGCTTCGCTGACAATCAACGAAACTAACACTTTACAATCAATCATATATCGCAATAACACTATTGGTAACCACATCCTTTCAGCCATGTGTCTACCAATCCAAACATAACAACACGGATGAAGTCCTTCAGCGAATTCAAATGATACTACGCAAGCAAAACCGGTCAAATCAAAATCAGGCAGTGGTCCATTAATAGCAACGCGAGTCATTTCATGTGTGGGATGTCCAAACCGTTTAAAATACTCACCAGCGAATCCATATCCTAGAAAACTTCCTGGATAACAGGCAACGATATCAACTGATATCATATTCTCACGATTGTACTTAACGTTCCATAGACCGCCATGATAATATTCCAAACAGCTGGATTGAACATCCTGTAAAAACTCTTTTCGTGTTGGTTTCCAATTATTTTTCTTTCTTGCAAAATGAGCTGCAACTGATGGAATTGTAAAACAATTTGTAAGTAACTGTTCGTAATCTTCGGATTTTTCATTAAAAACGCTAGCGTTTTCACTGAGACTTATTGCTAGATTTTTCATCCTATTATGTAGACTTTCAGTACGATATAATTCACCGTTAGGTTTCACAAATTGATTGAATTGACATTCTTCATCTTCAAAACTATGAAGTAGCCATACTGATACATGGTCGTTTTTACACAAACTAGCAATAGCATCGAATAATCTTTCTTCAGTGAGAATACCATCCTTGATGAATTCTTCTGGGATATACTTCACTGTTCTGTCTCGCGGGAATATTGTAACCGCGGATGTCCATGCGTGCTTGTTATGATCAATAATTTTGATTGGAGCTCCGTTTTTATTGTATTTCGATTCGTATAATACTTCGCCAGTTATCGTTAAAACGGTTATCGGAAATCTCAACGACTTTTCCAATCTAGCTATATCGGAAATAGTTGCTCCGTTCTCTTTCACTGTTAGCTCCCATTGATCTATTTTTTTATGTCTTAGATCGGTTAATTTATTCCCACGGAGTGCATTTGTAAAATGTTCTAAGACTCTTTGTGCCACACAGTTGAGTGGTTTTTCCGCTGACGTTGACTGTTTCATTGGTGCTAGTTTTCCAATGTCAGGGTTATTTAACGGATACATCCCATAAACGACTGCTGTTTCTGGATACGCTTTTTCATAGTATGGTTTATCAATTCCAGTTAACAGCCCTGGTCTGGAATAACGGCTAACAATGACTGTTGTCCCATCTTTGAGAATTGGAACAAATTTGTCTCTTATAATATATTCGCCCGATTCTAATTTGATAATGAATTTCACTCTGATAAAATACCGTTTATTGCCAAGTTGTGATAGTATCATAGCTGCTGTTTCATCATTCATTCTAGCATCAACAACACCATCAATTCTAAATGTTGACCAGGTGTGTGATGCACCATCCTGTTTAAACTCATGAACACAATCTCGTATTTTTCTAATCAGACTTCTATTAGTTATTCTCTCTTTTGGTACGTCTTCGAGAGTTCTATCAAGATTGAATTTAATATTTTTCCGAGGCTTGATTGCCGATAATCTCTTGAATTCTTCATTCATATAAATAAGACAAGTATTTAAATAGAAAAGTTTGTTTATATATAATGAATCACTGCAAATGGCTTATGATCGGATCAGTAACCCCATGCAATAAATCGTGTAGAGGTGAATTCTGTGGATATCACTTACAGAGTGTCAGAAATAATTCGACAGGCCCGTCCCCATGCATAAATTGTGGGGTGGGTGTGAGAGGAAAATCACAATTATGTATCAATTGTGGGGGTAAGCGGTTTAGAGAATTGAAACGTTATTATGATAAACGAATAAAAAACGCCATCATTGACCCTAACCATGACTCTGTCAAAGACAAAATCATAAAAACCCCTCAAGACTACATTAATAGATTTATAATTAAAGCAAATGATGAATTAGACAAATAGTATTATTATATAAATGGAGCAAGAATTCAGACCACATCCAATACTCGTTAATTATGAAATATCTCGTAATGGTGTTGTTAGACACTGTAGACTAAAGAAACCCGTGGGATATGTTAATAATCAGGGATACTTGAAATTTACTGCTGGAGGAAAGGGATATCTCTGTCATAGGGTAGTCTTTGAGTGTTATATGGGACCGATTAAAGATGGCTGTGTTATTGATCACATTGATTCTAATATTCAAAATAACGCGATTTCCAATTTACAATGCATTTCTCAAAGAGAGAATATAAAAAACGGAAAGACAGGGACTTGTAAGTCAGTTGGAAAGAGACCAGTACAGTCATTTGATACAACGACGAATGAAGAAAGAGTTTTTCATTCAATGAATGCTGCGGGAAAATATTTTGGAATATGTATTCCTTCAGTACGAAAAGTTGCTGAAGGGATTTATCAAACAGCTATCTCAAAGAAAAATGGACATAGAATAAAGTTTTCCTATTTACAAGATAACTCTCAATAGTGAGTTATGCTATTTTAGTCATTTTTGCATGATTTTACCATTCAGATCAATTACCATAGGGCAAAACACTAAAAACGTTTCGCGCGTTAATACATATTTTTTTTTTCAATATTTATTCGCAATATTCACGTATATATGCATTAAAAGAGTAAATGACAATAACTGGAACAGCCGGAACAGCCACATAGTAAATATAGTTATTGTACCGGAACGCGCGCGTGTAAGACAAGACACTGGGCCAGGGTTCTCTATTAATAGATTTTTTAAAAATCCCAATTACAAAGACGGCGTTAACAGCGTTTGTATGAAAATGAAATTACTTTAAAATTACAAATTAAAATAGATTGTATGTGAGGTCAAAATAGTAAAATGCGCTACATGTAGTTTAGTTTTAGTGTGGCTATGTGTAATAAAATTCAGAAAAATATCATTCTCGATTCAAGAAATAGCAGGTCCTGAATTGACAGGGATCCCCATTACGGAGTTATCTTGTCATGTAAATCCATTATTATTACGATTATTTAATCGTAATATTATAGAAATTAATAAAAAAATTGCTATTATTTAACAGTTGTATTTCTTGTTTTAATGTTTTATTTAAATACTTAGCTTCCATTGAAATTACTACACAGTATTCATTATGAAATGCTAGAAAAATAAATACACACCTACACATTGACACTGCAGTATTAGTTCACCTTATATATAATATGAGCCGTAATAAGTTTGGGGCTTTAAAACGAAGCCCACTTTGCCAATTAAAACTCCCACGCCATTGACATGGTGTGGTTGAATTTTTTCAACTGCAACCAGGGTTAATTTCTTGGGTTGCTTTTGATTGGCAGATTGGGTGTAGGTCCGCCCCGTCGTTTCATGTTTGTATCGTCCTGTACTGTCCCTATCATACCATCCTATCATAATAACCATCCTATCATATAACCATCCTATCATATAACCATCCTATATAATCGCATTGTATATATAACCTATAATCGCATTGTAAATACTCATTCATTGTAAATATTCATTCATTGTAAATATTCATTCATTGTAAATACTCATTCATTGTATATATAACCATCCTATCATTTCATTGTATATAACCATCCTATCATTTCATTGTATATATAACCATCCTATCATTTCATTGTATATAACCATCCTATATAATCGCATTGTAAATATTCATTCATTGAATCGCATTGTAAATATTCATTCATTGAATCGCATTGTAAATATTCATTCATTGTATATATCCTATATAATCGCATTGTATATATGTAATGTATTGTTCAATGTTTGTAAAGAAATCACTTGGATTTCACGTCTAATACCCATATAACCCGCCCTTGAACTCGATTGGGGGGTTAGGGTATTGTATAAGTCTTTAATGTATGTGCCCTTTCTTGCCTCGAAACTCGAATGAGGAAGAGACGGGCATTGTATATGTTTTGTTTTTTTGTATATAAAAATATTTTAAAGATACAAATACATTAGTAATAATAATAAATGGAATTTCAAGATATTACATCTATCATCACAGAAATATCAAATTTAAGAAATCAAGGAATCGTACTTTCTGAATTTTTGAATGAAGACAGACTTTTGAATGAATTTGAACAAATTGATATACAATTGAAACATGGAAGATATGTTCTACCTAAAATGTATTCACTGATAAAAAGAATCCAAAAAGCGGTTAATGCTTCTTTGTATAACAATGATATTAATTTATTCATTCGGCTATTTAGTATAGTTGAAGCCATTAGAAAGAAACTCGGGGAACAGTACCAAGTTCGGTCAGAGATTGCTTTGAAAGTGAAATCTATAAGACGTTTGATTGATGCAAGCATTGAAACCGACAATTGAAAAATCGTTAGCATTTCCAATAATGACATCAGAAGCATTAACTACCAGACTAGCCCGTGAGAGGTTAGCATTACTGAAAAAGTTTATACCAATTCGAGATAACGTGCGAGATAAACTACAACTTAGACAGCAAGCGCAGACTGACTTTTCTATTGGAAGCGAACAACTTTTTGCCCCTGTAACTAAAGCCACTAAAGATATGAAACTTGCAACAGAACGTGCTATATACGGCGACATCCCTAAAGAGGGAGCAGTACCTATTATTGATGTATTAGGAAAGATTGCTACAGAAACTGAAAAAACTCACGAGGGAATAAAACAGCTTTCAGGTGAGTTACAAACTCAGCGAGAAATACAACAAATGGGTAATATTGATACTGATGATAACCCCGTTAAAAAAATTGTTCCTTTTAACGAGAAATTCACTGATGAAGCTATAGAAGAAATCAGACGAATTCAATTGCTGAAAAATGAAGACTATGCGTCATTTGGTGACTTTGCTATAAAAAGTTATTATAACAGAAGGGAATTTTTAAAAGATGAGTATAAAAAAAACACAATAAAACGAGATCAATGGGTGGATTGGTTATTTAAAATTAATAAAAATGAACCCGGCAATTTAAATAAGGATACATTGGATTACAGAGCTTTTAAAATGGGAGTTGATGCGTATGGTTTAGAACAACAACAACAACAACAACAACTAAAAGAACAACAACAAGGTCGAGGTCGAGGTCGAGGTCGAGGTCGAGGTCAAGGTCGACAATCTCCAGAAATTCAAAACGTTTCCGAACCAGCTCCAGAAATTCAAAACGTTTCCGAATCAGCAAGTACTTCAGGAAAGGGTTATGGAAGTTCTCATCATGATTCTCATATGTGTCCTAGTAATATCATTAATGATATATCACGACTTGAGGTTCTTATGGGAGGTAAGCGAGCTGGGAATAACTCAGTCGAAATAACTAATGAAGCATTTGATATTTGCAGACGATTATTCCAAGGTGGGATAATTGATATTCATACGTATCGAGAACTCTTGGATGAGTTAATAGACGGAATTCCGGGGGAATTTAGCGATTGAAATTGTATTTAGAAATTGCAAAGTCATTTCAAATAAGATGATAGTACACTATAATCACAATAAACCAACAAACGTGTATGTAGTGAACTCAAGATTGCCCGTTTATAAGGCATACTACGGTGACGGCCTTGGAAATATCATGGCTGGTTTATTCACAAGAATAGCCCCAAAAGTAGCACCAATTGCTAAACAATTAGCGATGAAAGCCATTGATGTTATTCGTAATAAGGGAATTAACGCTGTTGGAGATCTTGCAGGAACGGCCTTTTCTACCGCAAAGAATAGAATAACGTCATTGGTGAAATCTAGATTCGGACGAAAACCACCACCACCGCTACCTTCAACAACAATGATGCCTGCAAATGTCAGTAAAGTGATAAATAACGCAGTGGAACAAAAACTAGCATCATTAGCAATGACTTCACCAGATAGTAGTAATATTGCAAGTATGATAGCGGGAAGCGGTCTTGGAGGAAATCGAAAAAGAAAATGATTTAGAAAAACGATACGTTTTAGTATAAATGGCATTTAAAAAAATTGCTGATCCAGCGTTTGATATGGCGGCACCGGTGAATAAAGATGATTCTAAAATTAACTATCAGTATTATGCCTATCCTGCAAGAGAGCCTAATCAACGAGGGAGAGTTGAACTTCAAGTTCAAGATACAAGTAGATACTTTTTGCCGTGTGAGGCGTTTATTGAAGTAGAAGGAGAGCTTGTAACAAATGTTGCAGCTGATACGCCATATGGGAATAACCAAAATATCCGAGTTGGTTTTGTAAATAATGGCATTATGGCGCTATTTAACAGTGCAAGATATATCATTGATGGAAAAGAAATTGAATCAATAGAACAAGATGTTGATATTGCAACAACAATAATCGGACTTGCGAGATATTCTGATGATTATACAAGGTCGGCTGGTCCGTCTATGATGTTTGCTAAGGATACTTCTGATCATGCTGACCATATTCAGTTTATTAAAGTACGAACTGCGGTAGATACTGCAGAAGTTGATCAACAACTCGCAGCTAATCTAGACCGTGAAGATAGACCAGGCGCTGAATTCGACATTTTAAAAAGGGTTAATGGTAATTTCAATCTAGGATTTGCAACACGAAATGGAACATTGAAAGGACAACATCGACGGTTTTCATGTGCAATTCCGTTACATCATATATTCGGATTCTGTAGAAATGTCAGAAAAGTCATCTATGGAGCAAAGCATACGGTTGTGTTAGTGCGAAAAGAAAATGACAATGATGCAATTTGGCATGCTAATGGTGTTGATGATGGTAAAGTCATTTTAAATAAATTGGTTCTATGGATACCCGTCTTGACACCAGCAGTTACAATAGAGCAAGAATTACTATCGTTTATGGACACAGGTGGAAAATCATTGCTAAGTTGGCTAACAACAACGACTGATACGAAGCAGGATAATGTAAATGGCACATTTACATGGCACTTAGCATCAAAACAAGGTGTTTCAGCTCCACGTCATATCTTTATAGCGTTACAGGATGCAAATCGAGTGGGTCGACAATTATCTAGTCATATGATATTTGATAAATTAGGAGTAAGTGAAGTTTCGTTGAGAATAAACGGACAACAAGAGCCAGCAGAGATTGTACATCTTAATTATGAAAACAACAACATAGCTCGTGTATATCATAGAATATTGTCGTATATGGGTCGTGATCAAAATGTTGATACTGGTTTGCAAATATCGCAAATTGATTTTGAAAAACACTATCCGATTTATTACTTTTCATTGGAACATCTTGACATGATGAGACAATCTGTTGTTGATATATACTTCCAAGCTCGGGTACAACGCCCTGCTGGTATAGCCGATTATAGAGCAGTTGCTGTCATTCTCAGTGATAAATCAATGTTGTTAGAAGGAGTTGGCGGACGAATGAGACTTATTGATGCACCAGTGGAAAACATGTAGTTAGGATTTTCACAATAAGATCAATTGAAAGTGTAAATTACATTTTAGAATAGAATGACATATAGTATTGTTAATGTCCAGTTGACTGATGGTCAGGTCAAGAAATTGAAATCAAAGTCGGCTAAAGAATGTGGAACTACAATAACGTTGAAACCCACTCAAATGTCCGGTGGTGCACATAAATTATCACTGACAGATCGTCAAATAAAACATTTCAATGATGCGCTAAAGAACAAACGAGGAGTTCAAATTGATTTTTCGAAAGCAGCTATCGCCAGTATGATAAAATCGGGTGGAATATTCCCGCTGTTAGCTGCTATTCCAGCATTGATTGCAGCGGCTGCCCCAGCGGTTGCGAAGGCGGCAGCGTTAGGAGCCGTTGGTACTGCTGCAGGAATGGCCCTGAAAAAAGCTACTGGGAAAGGCTATAAAAAAAAGGAAAGGGTCTAAGACTACCAGGAACTCCACACAATTGGTACAAGGGCACGGGCCTAAGAATACCAGGAACGGCTTATTAGTGGAAAAATCCCTAGGATTTTCACCAATGTCCAATTTTGATTTAATTGATGCTGTAAAATCATTATCAATAAAAAACTTTAGAGGAGTTTTCATGAGAGATCAATTACCGTCAAAACCAATGAAAAATGAAACGGGTATTATCAATCTCGATAACAGCAGCGGAAAAGGAACTCATTGGGTCGCATATGCAATTGATCCACGTGGAATTGTCTATTTTGATTCATATGGATTAGCTCCACCAAAAGAATTCATGCGATATGTATCCACAATAACAAAGTCATCTCCAATTTTTTATTCCACGCTACCAACACAACAGTTAAATGATCCACCGATATGCGGTCGTGAGGTATTAAACTTCCTTGCAGAGATATCTAAATTTCCAAGGAAACCACCACAAGTTGTTGTTAATGAATATACTAGCAGGCAATGGCAAAAACGATAGCGTTATGATTTAGAAAAACGTAGCGTTTTCGTATAATGATTGATATTTGGGGACGACCTTTATCAGAATCAAAAAAAACAGAAACCGATAGCAAATTCGCTGTCGAAAGTGTAAAAAAAATAATCGAAGATGAAATCGCCGAGACATTAAATTTGTCAAGTGTAGATCCTGGGGAAATAGTTGTATTTCAAGATCGCCAGGGCAAATTGAAATCTAGTAATGTTTCATTGGATGATGTCTTAATACGAAGACGTGACGTCGTTGAAGATACAATAGCGTTATATTCAAATGATGGAAAACTCAAACCGGGTGTACTCGTTTCTACAATCACAGATGCATTAAAAAATTTAAATGAAGAACTTGAAAAACATATAACAACATATACTTCCCTTCGTAGAAATATTATCAATAAATTCTTTGGAACACCAGCGGTAACCTCTCCATCTCTCGCTGAAATTAAATCCAATTTTGATGAAATTAAATCCAGTATTAAAAATATTAATGATGCTGGATTTAGTATTATTAGAGATAGCATTAATAGTATTAAAAAATCTATCGAGGATATTACAAAATTTAAAACAGACAATCTTCCGCTACTTGAAAGAATAAAGATTCCTCATGAGAGAAATATCATAAATATGATATACACAGTTCTCTCTGGATCATTAGATTGGGAACCTAAAAAGAATACAGTAACCCTCACTGTGTCAAACAAGGGTATTTATCGATTAACAATAGTGTCACTGAATCAGTTTAATATATCATCATCGACTTCATATGGATACAACAACGTGATTTCAACGACTATTGACGTGGGTGAATACAAACGGTTTACAATAACAAGCACTGATCCTAATTTAAATAAGACATCATTTGTATGGTACATGGAGTTTGTAGCTGATCTAAATTAGAATTTTTAACAATTAAAAACCACTTGAGGTTTTAAAATAATATGATTCCGTCATCGCAATATCGCTATGATACCGTCAAAGAGTTCTTAACAAAACTCAAAACACTCATTGATGAGTATGAAATAAAAATTAAAAAGTATCGCAGGAGAATTACCGCAATTGATGTTACAGTATACTCGGTATCTGGTATAATGGCCGGTGCTGGTATTATACTATCTTCAGTAACAATGGTAGCTCCGATTGCTGTCCCAATTGCTATTTCCGCGGTGACAACATTTGCTGGAATTGCAAATGCTATTACTAAAAAAATATCATCGTGTTCTCAAGAAAAACTTAACGACTATATAGTAAAACATCAAGCAGTATCTAACGGTTACTCACAATTATCCTCGTTGATGTCATCATCGATTGATGATACGATAATTACCGAAGACGAATTCTCCGCGATGATACGTATTTATGATAATACGATTAAAAACGCTAGCGTTTTTTCATCTATTGCAAAATTAGACATTGTGAATAATAATAATAATGTCGCAAGAGATTCAACTACTTCAGCGGATAGCAGAAAATACCACTCCGCGGAAAACAAGCATGATATTGATATCGTCAACAAACCCTAAATTCAGTGTGAATTTTCCCTCGCCTGTTTCAGTAAAGGAAATCGCGTTGGCAAAATTACGAGTGTATCATAGTTGGCCTAATATCAGATCGGTTCCATTTGGCGGTCAGAGACCTAATAATTCTCTGGTATTTGCATATAGGAATAAAAAAGATGACACTCCAGATTGGAACGTTGTTTCAATACCAACTGGGTCCTATCAAATTGAGCAAATTAATAATGAATTACAACGTAGAATAAAATCCATTACTAAAAAAGAATCAAAAATTGCGATAACAGTTCATGAACCAACACTATCATCTACAATTGAAATAGGCTCTCCTGGGTATGTTGTAGATATTTATAACAGTTCAATAAGAACAGTATTAGGATGGCCCGAAGATCCACCTAGAAGTGCTGATAATTCCACGCCCGAGCCTGTAAAATCTGATTACGTCACTGATGAAATAGGACCTGAAAATCCATCAAAAGGATATAAAAAATTCGAGGATATAAACTTCACAAAAAGATATCGACGTAAGAATCAATATGGTGAAGATGTGTGGAGAATTCCATTTTTTAATGATTATATCCCACAGGAAGGTGAAATTCTGGAAATACATGAAACAAGTCCAACATTTGTAGATATTAAAGATCACATCCTTGATAGAATGAATAATGATTTTTTGTCGTTATTACCCTCGTTAAGATCTGGCTTTCTTACACAAGCTGAGTTTACTAGTGTAGTCGCCGCGGGTAATAAAATCATCGATGACATGGAAATATTTAATTCGAGGATTACTAATCTCTTCACTGATGAAAATAGCCCGATTTCAAAAACTAGCTCAGCTCAAGATTATAAAAAAATATAAATGAAAATCCAAATTATAAATTACCAGGATATAATGTTCCCGAGTTAAAGAAAAAACTCAGAACTGCCATCGACGAAGGATTTAATAAAATCTATCAATCATGGAAAGATAGCCAGCCGAAGCCTATTATCCTCACTTATAATAATTCTCCCGACGGCGACGGTAGACATATCGCACCGAACAATGTGAATATTTCATCGGTGATCGCACTTAATTTAACGTGTGATGTAATCGAAGGAAGTTATCAAATTAATATGGAACAATCAAATCAAGCCCGACAGGGTTACATTCTTTATTCATTTGCACCAACAGCACCCCCCGGATTTTTAATTGTTGAAAATCCGACTAATCCAGTCTATATGCAATGTCAAAATGATTCACTAACCAGAATTAATTTTACACTCACCGATCAGTCAAATAATTTAATTGATCTACGTGGTGAAGTATTATCGATTAGTCTGTTTGTGAAAAGCTAACAAATAATTTGTATTAATCAGCAGCAGAGAGGGTGAAATGACAACATATTTGCGACCGTAGATGGCAGCAATTTGAGTGTGGTTATGACAATGTATTTGCGACAAAATCGCTAAGGCTCCATTTGTAAAATGGGGTCTTTATTTTTTTTTTGGTTGAAATATGAGATTTCGTAGGAAGGCTCCATTGGCATTCTGAGGCTTTAATCGATTTTGTCGCAAAAATTTGTAGACGTAGATGGCAGCAATTTGAGTGTGGTTATGACAATGTATTTGCGACAAAATCGCTAAGGCTCCATTTGTAAAATGGGACCTTTAATTTTTTTTTGGTTAAAATATGAGATTTCGTAGGAAGGCTCCATTGGCATTCTGAGGCTTTAATCGATTTTGTCGCAAATATATTGTTGTAGGATTCACCCTCTCTGCTGCTGAGAGAATAATTATAAGATGATTATAGGCATCAACATCCTTACTAATGTTTAAGCATATATAGTGTTGAATGGAAGAGTTCATTAACTTTTCTAAAACTTGGCAGGGATTCAGTTTTAGAATGGTTGAAAGATGCAAACGACATTTTTGCCCACTGAGAAATTTTATCCTAGTCAACGCTGTGGTTATAAGAGATTCAGTTGGTATCATCTACTATTGGAAATAGACTTATAGCAACTGCAAGTAAACTTAAATTGTAATTTATGTCATATACAATATTATTTATGTATATCAATCATACATATTTAATGTGTTTACGTAACAAAACATTGATATGCATGAATATATTTTCAATGATTACGCAGTCCACATGCCAATGTGATCATTGTTTATATTAAGGGATGTGATTCTCTAAAATCACCCGCTCGTATGAAAATGATGATATTGTTACTATACTCAAAGTATTAATACGGAAGGTCAAAAACGATGTGCTTACAGGAGAGAAACATACATTATCCGTATGCTTACGTGATCAAGATAGTTATATTAAAACGCGTGATTCTCCAATTCACCTGTAATAAGAAAATATCTCCGTTTCTCAAATTATTCATACAAAACATCAAATAATGGTGCGTTTATGAGAGAGAGAGAGAGAGAAAGAGAGAGAGAGAGAGAGAGAGAGAGAGAGAGAGAGAGAGAGAGAGAGAGAGAGAGAGAGAGAGAGAGAGAGAGAGGGAGAGAGAGAGGGGGGGGGCTACAACCGATAGAGTGAATATTGGTTATATTCCTGTGTTCTCTAAAGTTTCCCATTAGTGTTTTTCATCTATGTAAGAGGTTTCCTGTGTGTAGAAGTGTACTTTCATGTCAATGTTATTAATTACAATATTAATCTTGGAGCAGGATTGGGAATTGCTTTCAATTTTAGGAATGAATGAGTTTTGTTCTTGCTGACTTCAGTCTAAGTCGCAGCAAATTGTATAGCTAATAGTTACTTCTTTTCTAATGATACGTAGGCATTAAAGGTTTCCATATATTGATACAAATATTAGATTTAAATTGTAGAACTTATGTTTGCCATGTTTTTGCCTACCTGACTTGTGTCATGAATTGAAGTGGTAAGCAAGATGTTTACTAAACTTTGAGCTTAATAACTAAACTTGCCTAAGAGTTAGGAAAATGTTTCAGTACTTTCTCGGAAACTTTATTGCATCTCAGGTCAAGGGTCGTGTATATATATATATATATATATATATATATATATATATATATATATATATATATATATATATATATATATATATATATATATATATATATATATATATAAATTTTTCATCCCTGTTTCAAATCCGTCTTTGGAAATATATGAGATGAGTTGATAGTTATGTTCATATATAATAATGGACGACTTATGTATTTCAATTATGCATTGGAATTACACAGCAATCATTGTATTTGGGACTAATTCACAACTTTTTGATTATTGGATCTTATTCAGATACATTCTGGAGTACGTCATTGTGGTACATCAGGGCGACATTCAGAATTATTGGGATTCAATCAGAAAATTATATACCTTTTGACCCAGGATAAGACACTTGGGGATTATTTAGAATTTACTTCACAGTACTGTATGTGTTCCTTACATTTTCACTTATTAACTTAGAGAAATAAACTATTTGTTGGTTGAATTAACATTGTTGGTTGCACTGCCTTTCAGTTCCATATTAAAAGACCTATAGTCGTAACAATATGTCGATTAACCGGTTAATACCTATATATTTTCTCGCTATCGTTCTGTTTCAATAATGACTTGCAACTAAAAAATAGCGTTCGTTTTTGCTAATAGTTAATTTTATTCATTTATACATGATTGACGTATTACAATTTAGAGACACAGTAATGGTGTAACTACTTGATGCAAAACGTAGAAAATTGTTACGTCGCATTGTCCCTATTAAAGGCAATAAAAATCTGTTTTTTTTCTTTACTATGTGTATGCGGTCGGGCCAACCGTGGTAGCACCAACCATTTGACATGTGCCAAAACAAAATTTGTTAACATTTTTAATGTCCTTTAATCCTTAGTACTTTACCACAGTTAGCTCAATCAATGAAGATAGCTTACACAATGTCCAAAATCTGTGATAATGTTTTGAAAGCTGTGTGTAATAAAATACACCTGAATATTCAGTGAAATACGTATACAGTCCGTCGAAATCCCATGCATATGGTTTACCTGTCCTTCAGGAGTATCAGGAATACGGTGCTACAACTGTAAGTACGACGTTCTTTACGGAGATGGTGATTCTAACTGCTTGAAGACTACAGCGAATGAAAAAGACTGCCAGTCTCCTGCGTGGTCATGCTATGTACGAACGACTCATTCTGAAGGTAAACTTTACACAAAATTACATGTTAGATTAATTAAGAAAAGGTCCAAAATAAATATCCTCATCTAAATGCTGATTTCAATGTGTTTCTTTACATAAATAGCATTATAATAAACTATCGGATTCTGATGAACATTAATAGAAGGTTAACCGACTTTTTGGAGCTGGAGATGAAAAAGAGCTCAGGATTTTCCTTGTAAGATTCGAAACAATTTGAGATCATTTTCCTCTAAAAACATCCAGTCCAAACAAAACTCTCATATACCTGATATGAAAACAGAAAGAAAAACAAACGCAGATGTATCTTTAGAAAGATAGGCAATCATATAAAGTGCGTTATATAACTTTGCATACATACATACATACATACATACATACATACATACATACATACATACATACATACATACATACATACATACATACATACATACATACATACATACGTACGTACGTACGTACGTACGTACGTACGTACGTACGTACGTACGTACGTACGTACGAACGTACATACATACATACATACATACATACATACATACATACATACATACATACATACATACATACATACATACATACATACATACATACATACATACATATATACATACATACACACACACACACACATACATACATACATACATACATACATACATACATACATACATACATACATACATACATACATACATACATACATACATACATACATACATACATACATACATACATACATACATACTGTATGATACGGTTTGATTCTAATTAATTGTTTTGAATGTATATAACATCCCACTTTTCAGGTAAGCGAGATGTGCAGTCCGTTACACGGGGTTGTGGATCGGGTGATAGCGGCTGTAGCGAAAGCTGTTCAAATTGTATAAGAGATACCTGCTACACTGTGTGTACAAGTTCCTTGTGTAACACCATCGATTCACATGTAAATGGAGTAGGTGACATTGGGAAATCAACTCGAGCAATATCCAGGCTGATTTTATCAATGTTGATATTGTTTTGTATTAAACTCCTGCCAAATTATTTCTTATAAAACTACCGTAATTTTCTGGTAATAAAACACAATAAGCTTTTCGTGTGTTTCTATATTATTCCTTCTCGAAAGAAAATGTAAACAACTTCTTAAATAATTTTATTTAAGAACCAGCCTATTGTGGTTCCCTTGGTGATGCATAATAAACCTATTTATTAATCGCTGACTAGCAGAAAATCTCGTTGCATCTCGGTATTGCAACTACTTTAAACATATTGTATGTCCAATTGTTTCTGCAGGCATTTATCGAATAATAAATTCTAGACGTTAACAGAAGAACATATACGGTCCCAACATATTACGTGCAACTATCTACTAGGCATAACTATGAAATAAGATCTTTGTTGTCCGTGTGCTTCATTGCTCAGATAAGTTACTATTTCTTGCCACTGATAGCACCGAAAACAAATTTTTTAAAGACATGCGATGTTCTATATAGTTATTTCAATATATATATATATATATATATATATATATATATATATATATATATATATATATATATATATATATATATATATATATATATATATATATATATATATATATAATCCATTATATCACAATCGCACTTTTGTACGCTTGTTACTAGTCAGGAAACACCTATTTGATGGTAATTCCAAGGTATGATTGTTGCTGAGAAGTGCTCTAAGAGTTAGAAAAGGAAGCAATCACAATCATTTGGATTTTTCAAGAGATATCCTTCATGAGCATAAGCCTAAAGAAAAACATTTCAAGAGCAATATAAGACAGTTGAGAATCAGATTGTTATAGCATTAAGTTAAAGATATGTTTTTTATATATTCAAGAACAATATGTTTAAATGTACAAGTTGGCGAAACATGGTATAGTCAAAGTGGTGATGCCACTTTTTATCCCTCCAGTAGCGATATCATTGCTTTCGTGTCCCATTTAGAAAATACATATGTTTGTTCAAAGCTATATTTCCATATGTAGAGGAATCTTAAAATCTTCCATTCTTCTTTTTTCCTCTTTACATGGTTTTCATCCCCTTCTTTTCTACCTTTCTCTCAGTCAGGATAAACAGAACTTAAGATATAATAATATTGTTTTCTCTTTTGCAACCACGAGAACATGACATCACAAAATATATAGAAACTAACTTTAACAATTATAAGTAGGTTTCAGGTATTACGATATTCAAAACACGTGTCCCATATGAAACGTGCACATTAACACAGACGTGCCATATTTTGTTCCAGTTACCTGTTGCACTCAACAACCAATGTTGGTCAAACGGTTTGGTAAATTATATTTCTCTATTATTACGATTATTATTATTATTATTATTATTATTATTATTATTATTATTATTATTATTATTATTATCACTTATGTTTACCTAAATAGTTTCACTTTATATAAATATGTTTCTTCATGCTTGATCCACGAATATGTACCCCCTCTATCTGCTATACAAGTTTTAACTTGTAAAATTCATTCTTATATAATTTAATCTTGGTATTGATGAATCATGAACAGGTGTGCATATACATTCACGAATCTGTTCTTTTGTCGACAATTAAAGTCTATGTGGAATAAATTTTATGTGAACTTGAATGTCATACGTGCATACATACATACATACATACATACATACATACATACATACATACATACATACATACATACATACATACATACATACATACATACATACATACATACATACATACATACATATTTTAAACGGAAATGAAAGATATTAGGATCAAATGAATGTGACTGTTAAAGCTTTTGCAAAGTTTTGTTATCTGCATGATGTATATGTTATATCAGAACATGGGGAGAGAAAGAGGGTTTGTGTAATTCTGCATGATGACGTACGAGAAGAAAGCGTTAAGGACAGCAAAAAAAAAAAAACCCAAACACATGTAAGACAAGCACCAGATTAACGGAGCAATGGAATGTTTCAAAATATCTCTGTGTTCGAATTCATTAAGACCTAATCACTAATTTGGACAAACAATATCACCATTAGCTTTACCGTTAAAAAACATTTTAAAAAAATTAAGGCATTCTAAAAGACAGTGCATCTTATTATATGTGTATAATAATTATTATTAATATTCCAACAGAGAATGAGAATTTTTGTTAAGCATTATCAAACCCATGATGCAATTTCTGATTTTAGCACAATTTGTCGTCTAGTGTTACATCTTATTTAATTTAAACAACAAGCCAGAAAAAGTTGTTGATTTCAGAATTATAATCTAGGCGATGATTGTATGAACCAACATAAAAAAAAATTGTGTCTCTGGCTGGGGAAAGAAATAATTTATAAATGCGTAATTTTTAAAAAATATTATTCAATCTTTAATGGAAATACAAAAACATGAATTAACTATCAAACAAGGTAAACAGATTATATCAGTAACAGGGAAAAAATGAAAGCAAGATATATTCTATGGCTTGATGACTAACTCATACTTTCGATCCACCATATACAAACACACAAAGTACTATGTCTTGTTTGTTTCTATGACAACATGTACATACACACCCATCACTGATATACATGCTAGCATGAAATATTTAGTTTGCCTTATTTAATGGCGATGAAGTCCACATCTCCCTTGTTGGGAACCAAATAACTTCTACGTGTTCATCCATCCCTTTCTGTTCCATTTGTCTGTGGAGACGAAAAACCTGGAAATGTTTAGTCCCACACTGCTACTGATTCCATCGCCTGCAGTGCGTAATTGTTCAACACGATATTCATATGCTAATATTAACTCTTAGTACATTATTCATGTTAGAAATACTAGTTGTATTTGAGCACGTGTGTTAAAGATGATGAAAGAAATGATTTCATGATATCCATTTACCTGTGGTGGGTTATTTATTTTGATGCTGATTATAGTCAAATATTATGGATTGCCTCATATCAATAAATGTTATGAATTAAATTGAGACACAACCATGTACTTTGACATTCGCTCTATGTTTTATTTTGTTTTGTTTTTTGCTGAACCGTCTCCTTAATCTCCTGGATAAGTTTCATGCACTTCCAACTACATGTACATTAGACAATCTTTTCGAGAAATCTCAACCACCTTCGTGACAAGAACATTTAGCCTAGCCCAAAACTAAACTGTCTGTTATGCGATGTTTTCAGTTTTAAAATACGAGATATAGCTTGGAAAACATACCCCAAATCGTCAAAGTATCCGGGGCCCCGAGTGGCCGAGTGGTCTAAAGCGCTGTCCGTTACGGATCACTGCAATCTCACCTCTATCTGCGTGGGTTCGAGTCTAAGAATCGGCGAATGTGGATATGTGAGAGAGCTTGCCAGTAGCTTCTCGTGGGTCGGTGGTTCTTTCCGGTGATTTCCCGGTTTCTTCCTCCAACATTAATACTGGCCGCCATGTATAGCCTTTCCTGTGCTGAAAAATGGCGTTAAACCCCACAACAACAACAACAACAACATCAAAGTATCCACCCAGATATCGCTTGGAAAACATACCCCAAATTGTTAAAATATCCATTCAAACATAGCGTTTATATAGCAGCCACTACTAACAAAGGACCCTCCAGTTTGGAAAACTCCTTAATATATTGACCTACGCAAATTTTCAACGTATGACAGCTATTTCAGCTTGTACAAATTCCATTTCTAAAAAATCATAACCCTTGAGATTTTGATAAGCAAAACCCATTTTTAACTCCTGTCCAGTTTTGTCCAACTATCATATCAAACGGAACCTTATTAATAGCAAATCGTGTCTCAATCTGACGTACTAAACAAGTAACAGAACAGAAAATGCTATACCTGGATTCTATAGAAAAATACTTGATAATAGTAGGCAGAATTAAACGTTAATACAAATAGTAATATTATTCAGGTTAGAGAATTTTAATTCGTACTCTACGGTGTTTCGAACCCAGGCCCATAAGTAAATGGCTCACATCGTCTTGCCTATACACACCAGCCCAGATCCCGTCACTAGAAAGCACGCATCACTAAACAATGATGTCACTTAATTGGGGTTATATGAACAAGTGTGTAGCAGACACGCTTGCTGGACGACCTAATGTTTAATTTACACCTGTTCTACCCGACTGTTAACTGAAGCCAAAGTGACTCACTGGTTTGCGACTTAGACTCATTCATAAGGGTGAAAAATCCTAATTATATCACGGGATTAGTCCTGTAGTCTACCTTGGTGTGCTTTTGATCAGGGCAATTTTGTCTAACTGATTCATCATTGAAATATTTACTTTCGTTAAACTTAGGTAAAACACCTAGCACACAAACAGCAATACCTGAGGCGCTTCTTAGCGCTTAAATCCCAATAACTCAAATTATTTTGGATTGTGAAGTCATTTGTAATCAATATGAAATAGTTTAAATATTAGCGATACAAAAGCCGCGATAGCAGCTGTCATACTTCAATCAATCAAGCGATCTAAGAATATGTGATTATATCATCTGATTATATGTTTAAAGTTATGTTAATAGACTTTAAACGGATGTTTCTATGTTCAAAAATTCCGTAATGTGATATTGCATTTGACTTTTGGTCGCGCATTAGTGATTTCATGACGTATTTCAATTCAATTTAAAAAAAAGAAGGAAAATAATGTTTCTAGTTAAGATTTGTTACTAAACAACACAAAACAAATACAAAAATCTGTTTAAAAATTGACAAAAAAATATATTTATCATATGCAACTCTGTAATAGGATTTTAAATTGTTATTTACCTGGCACAATAAAGATAAATTGTTGTGTTGCATACGCGTAAGACTACCCATTGGCTTGACAAGGACAAATGAAATTGATTCAAGTTTTAAATGAAACGTTGCATATAAACTTTTTACTTGCTTTGTTTGCGTTAGTTTTATTTTTGTTAGATACAATTAAAACCTTTCCAGATTTTTTTATAGATCAGACAAATTATCTCTTTCAGGCTCTATATCGCTCTCTAATTTTCTTCCATTAGACATAAAGACATATTTTGTTTCTCGCTAACCATTTGCTAAAAATTTAATTACTAAAGCACATGTTCCAGTAACATAATTCGAGGATGATTAAACTGTCCTATAATCTATTTCGCTTCTTTAGTTTGATTTCTCATATTATTTTCAGAAGAGTATTTAGCAAAGTTTCGTGTGTATATATATATATATATATATATATATATATATATATATATATATATATATATATATATATATATATATATATATAACATAGTGATCACGAAGTAACTCTATATTAAGTTCAACCAGTGCGAATTCATAAACATGTTAGGTATACAATCAGTCTTACTCAGGTTAAAGGTTAAGATGAATTCCAAACAACAGTTAGTGCTTATATATGATTATAACGACCAACCTAAAAATATGTTGGTACCCAATATTTTAAGAACTTCAGTGCTAAGTTGAAAAATTGCTTTAAATTCCCAGTAACAATGCACATCTCTAAAGATCATTATCCGATCGGGCACGAAGCGAGATAAAAATAGCTCCCCTAAGCACAAAGAGCTTAAATTCCGAGCTGGGCAAATGCGAATTTTCAAACACTACCAGTTATTAAATGTTTCATTTTCGGTTCCATTTTTAAAGGTTTGGAGGGATATATGTTTTGCATAAAGTATTACTGATAATTACGACGGCTACCTTCGCTGCTACTTTTTGTCACTGGCAAACTCTACCAGTTATTAAATGTTTCTTTTTCGGTTCCATCTATAAAAAAGAATGTTCAATAATTTTTATTAACGTTAATTATAGGATTGGCATGAGATGATATATAATTTTGCCTCATTTTGCCTTAGTAAAACAAAAGGAAAATATGAATGAAACAATTTATTAATTTCGTTCACTCAAAGGGACTAGCTGGAATAAAAACAAAATGCAACCTTAAATGTAATTTCCTCCCTACCAAGTCTTCTCGCCTCAAGATTAACCAGGTGAGATAAAAATGTAACGTTCTGTATTCGCCTTGTTTTATTTAGGTTATATATTTACGGTGCCCACATTCTATTTATAGACAATCTAAATCATTAACATAAAGATCTGGGTCAGATGTTAAATCGATAATGCATTTTGTGTGTAAAATTCCTTTCCACTGAACATAACTGCTTTGGAACGTCGATTGACCATACATGTAATAATGATCGATTGAATAAAAAAATATAAACTTTCGATTCGTTTGTCATATTGAGAGAAAAGTTTAATTACAGTAAACAGTACATACATACATACATACATACATACATACATACATACATACATACATACATACATACATATATATATATATATATATATATATATATATATATATATATATATATATATATATATATATATATATATATATATATAAAACCCAAAAACGCGAATATTAATTTTTGTCTAGAGTTGGCATTCTATATAATAATGATAAGGCTAACGACGTTGTAGTCAAATAAAGTAATGCGTGGTAATACGTTTTATTTAAGATATTAGGACTTCCTTTAGTTTGCCTCATTCAACATTCATCCAATATCATTGTTATAAGAAACGTTGTTATGTTGAACAGTTGAAAACCGAAATCTGACTGACGCAAAGGCCTGATTTCTCTACATACTCATAACAAAATATAAAAAAAACATATAACATAAAAAAGGTCCAAAGAAAGTCTACATAATAAGCGGTTTACCTTATAATCACAAATACTAAATTTCTCCTTTCATTTGAATTTAATGAAATTTGTTGGTTAGTTTTAATCAAGAATTATCACATGCAAAAAATACAAAGCCTTGGTTATTTTCTTTCTTACTCAGGATGCAAATTTGCATGTTGTTAACTTTGGTCGGACAATCTTTTGAACTTGTGTATAATTCGTATGTGTTACATATCATTACGACGACGTAGTTTCATGAAGGTCACTTTTGTATGATGAGGATGATGGTATTCATATTGTGTCCTTTACTTATGTTTCTTTCTCATCCCACATATTGCATCTAGATTTATGGGAAACGAAATTAAGAGAAAACGACAAACAGTAAGACGCCGAGAAACACAAAAGGATTTAGATGAGACTATGGGGTATATCTCATTCCGTTAGTAAATATATATTAACGCTTGTATATTCATATTACTTTTCATTATACTCTTACATAATTCATAAATGGGATTTCAACGTGATGTTTAATAATGCCTATTGCCTACAGCCTGGACGTTACACTAGTTGATATACTCGCATTTTTCCTTTATAGAATTGCTTTATATCAAATCTTCGGCAGTTTACATCAAAACTGCCATATTCATAGTTTTCATATTACTACAATTCTTGCCTGTACCAAGTTCTATAATTTCCAGGTAGTTTAAGCTTTTGTTTTGTATATCTACCTGATTTAACTCCTTGTACATGGCTTTATTCGATATCTGTATTCTTATTCATGTTTTTAAGTTTATTTGTGGCTGCAAAATGTACAGAATATTCTCAGTTAGATTTTGCCTACGTGACCTGACACTGTTAGGGACATAACATTATATAGGATCTATAAATAGATGTTTGAAAAGTACTATTAATAGTCTTAATTTCGACTATGGCTTAAATGTGTCACTGGCGGATGGGATTTCGGCGGTTCCAGAATAAATGAGTAATGGTTTGATAGCCCACGTCGTCAAAATAAAATAAGAAATCTATGTACCTGTTTTATAATTTGCATTGTACATATTTGCAATAACAAACATTTAAAACTTTACAATTGTTCTAAAACCTGTTTTCAGCATATTTAATATTCCTGTGTTCAGTAAGGTATGTTTTTCTAAATACAATTCCATTCCATTTTTAAATATTTCACTTTTCTCATTTATTAACGAGCGATTACCCTCAAACGTAGAAGAATATGCAAACATAAAGAAACAAATCTTTTCACATTGTTTGCTGTTTGTCTTCTCTTCATGATTAAATATAAACTAAATAATTTCCACATACATTTACTTTCATTTTCACCTTCTTTGCTTACAGATCACGCACATATCTAAAATGACTCCAGTAAAGCTATATATGCACTTTAAATAGTAATGCAAATGAAATAAAAATCGTACACATAAAACATCATCACGTAGAGACTGTTATATCTCTTTGAAATAGCTGAAAGCCATTGATTAGAAAATAACTTTGACGTAAAACAACTTTGATAAATTTGTGCGATTGTCAGTTTAGACTCTTATGTTTTCTATCGAGGCTGACAAAGATTAAACTATATGATTCAAATTTAGAAGGAGTCTAGCAAAATAATACGGCTGTTTCTGATGTTGCTAGAGGTAGGGATAATGTTTAATTTATTTAACCTTATACATACAAATGGTGCAGTAGGATTTACCTCCATTTTTAATATTGATTATAGTGATGTTTTAAAATGAAAGTATGTGTCATAGATTTTGTTTTGAATCATAATCGCAACTGACGACGAAATTTGTTAACCAAATCAAATTACAGTTCAAGTATGTTACATATCCATTATCTTGATTTCAAATTACTTTCTCACATATATACCGTGTCATATGTTAGGATCTGTGAAAAACATTGGTCTCTACTTATTCGACCTAAATTAGTTGTACAACATTTTGTATCATTATTTCCACCTTTGTATGAAGGGTAGATGTTATTACAACGACCATCGTTTGTTTAGTTTACATTTTTGTAGTTGATGAAGGTTTTTATATAGGTCCAATTTTTTTTCTTCTGTGTATGGGCAAATATTTTCACGAAGTTTACTGGTTAGTTATGGAAAAGTATATATATAGAGAGATAGTATGTATTCAGAGGGATGTTTGGAGTAATTTGTGTCATTTGTATTGCTCTATTTGATTGATGACTAATAATTACTAGTCATATTATTGTATATTAATATTATAGTTATGAAACAATGGCAACCTTAAGGACAGTTATTATTTCCGGTAGCACAGTCCATCGCATTTAATAAAACTTATTACTATTTATTATTTATTAAAGCTTTCTCTTTCTTTGTATATATGTAAGAAATTTGTATGTATTTTTGTCCCGTTTATGCCACTTTGCTTTGTCTTTGCCCCATACATCTCGCTGCTTCACGAAGAGTCAATACACATGTAAAGTAAAATTATTTTCATCAGGACAAAGTAGCACATTTTGGGATACCCTTACTAGATATGGGACAAATATGGGAACGTGATAAATTTTATTACTAATTATATAGGTGGCACTGTATTCGCTTCTAATTTAATGAAGACAATAGAGACAAACAAAGTTAGTGCGTAACATTCCTTCGCACACTGCTAATGAACTCTACAGCATTAAATAAACTTTCTATTAGGAAAAGTGAATGGCGCCAATTAAACGATACTGCTAATAGTGACTGATATGACAATTAGCGGGGCATATATTGAGAGTTTGGGAGACGAATACAAGGTTTAATACAGAGACATTCTAACTCATATCTCCATTGTAAAGATGACATCAGAGATTCATATTCTATGCATATGACATAATAATAAATATGTCAATATTATTCATGCATCATAAAATCTATGAGGTGAATTATAGAAGGGATATCTGTAAGACAATTGAAAAATCAGTTAGACGTAATGGTTGAGTCTAACGCATCTTATGAGGAAAGATATTAAACGGTTCGATTATACCGTATGTATTTTCAATGATAATTTATGTTTCACCAGTCTTGTAAAATTGAACCTGCATATAGTTTCCTGTTACTTTGCTTGCCGAATGAGCAGACCATTCTTTCCAATCGATTTACCGATTACACTATACAATATCCGAATTGCCCCACCTTTAACAACTGAAGATGAAGGCACATGCCTATAATTTAATGGAATTGATCGACAAGAAAAACGTATGACTAAGTCATACTTTCGATCCACCATATATAAACACACAAAGTACTATGTCTTGTTTGTTTCTATGACAACATGTACATACACACCCATTACAGATATACATGCTAGCATGAAATATTTAGTTTGCCTTATTTAATGGCGATGAAGTCCACATCTCCCTTGTTGGGAACCAAATAACTTCTACGTGTTCATCCATCCTTTTCTGTTCCGTTTGTCTGTGGAGACGACAAACCTGGAAATGTTTAGTCCCACACTGCTACTGAATCCATCGCCTGCAGTGCGTAATTGTTCAACACGATATTCATATGCTAATATTAATTCTTAGTACATTATTCATGTTAGAAATACTAGTTGTATTTGAGCACGTGTGTTAAAGAAGATGAAAGAAATGATTTCATTATATCCATTTACTTGTGGTGGGCTATTTATTTTGATGCTGATTATAGTCAAATATTATGGTATGCCTCATATCAATAAATGTTATGAATTAAATTGAGACACAACCATGTACTTTGACGTTCGCTCTATGTTTTATTTTGTTTTGTTTTTTGCTGAACCGTCTCCTTAATCTCCTGGATAAGTTTCATACACTTCCAACTACATGTACATTAGACAATCTTTTCGAGAAATCTCAACCACCTTCGTGACAAGAACATTTAGCCTAGCCCAAAACTAAACTGTCTGTTATGCGATGTTTTCAGTTTTAAAATACGAGATATAGCTTGGAAAACATACACCTAATCGTTAAAGTATCCACCCAGACCAAACATCGCTTGGAAAACATACCCCAAATCGTAAAAATAGCCACCCAAACATCGCGTTTATATAGCAGCCACTACTAACAAAGCACCATCCAGTTTGGAAAACTCCTTAATATATTGACCTACGCAAATTTTCAACGTATGACAGCTATTTCAGCTTGTACAAACCCCATTTCTAAAAAATTATAACCCATTACATTTTGAAAAGCAAAACCCATTTTTAACGCCTGTCCAGTTTCGCCCAACCATCATATCAAACGGAACCTTATTAATAGCAAATCGTGTCTCAATTTGACGTACTAAACAAGTAACAGAACAGAAAATGCTATACCTGGATTCTATAGAAAAATACTTGATAATAGTAGGCAGAATTAAACGTTAATACAAATAATAATATCATTCAGGTTAGAGAATTTTAATTCGTACTCTACGGTGTTTCTAACCCAGGCCCATAAGTAAATGGCTCACATCGTCTTGCCTATACACATCAGCCTAGATCCCGTCAATACAAAGCACGCATAACTAAAGAATGATGTCACAGAATTGGTGTTATATGAACTAGTGTGTAGCAGACACACTTGCTTGACGACCTAATTATTAATTTACACCTGTTCTACCCGACTGTTAATTGAAGCAAAAGTGGCTCACTGGTTTGCGTCTTAGACTCATTCATAAGGGTGAAAAATCCTAATTATATCACGGGATTAGTCCTGTAGTCTACCGTGGTGTGCTTTTGATCAGGGCAATTTTGTCTAACTGATTCATCATTCAAATATTTACTTTCGTTAAACTTAGGTAAAACACCAAAGCACACAGACAGCAATACCTGAAGCGCTTCTTAGCGCTTAAATTAAAAATCTCAAATTATGTTGGATTGTGAAGTCATTTGTAATTAATATGAAATAGTTTAAATATTAGCGATACAAAAGCCGCGATAGCAGCTCTCATACTTCAATCAATCAAGCGATCTAAGAATATGTGATTATATCATCTGATTATATGTTTAAAGTTATGTTAATTTACTTTAAACGGATGTTTCTATGTTCAAAAATTCCGTAATGTTATATTGCATTTGTCTTTTGGTCGCGCATTAGTGATTTCTTGACGTATTTCAATTCAATTTAAAAATAAGAAGGAAAATAATCCTTCTAGTTAAGATTTGTTACTAAACAACACAAAACAAATACAAAAATCTGTTTAAATAATGATTAAACAATATATTTATCATATGCAACTCTGTAATAGGATTTTAAATTGTTATTTACCCGGCACAATAAAGATAAACTGCTGTGTTGCATACGCGTAAAACTACCCATTGGCTTGACAATGACAAATGAAATTGATTCAAGTTTTAAATGAAACGTTGCATATAAACTTTTTAGTTGCTTTGTTTGCGTTAGTTTTATTTTTGTTAGATACAATTAAAACCTTTCCAGATTTTTTTATAGATCAGACAAATTATCTCTTTCAGGCTCTATATCGCTCTCTAATTTTCTTCCATTAGACATATAGACATATTTTGTTTCTCGCTAACCTTTGCTAAACATATAATTTCTAAAGCACATGTTCCAGTAACATAATTCGAGGATGATTAAACTGTCCTATAATCTATTTCGCTTCTTTAGTTTGATTTCTCATATTATTTTCAGAAGAGTATTTAGCAAAGTTTCGTGTGTATATATATATATATATATATATATATATATATATATATATATATATATATATATATATATATATATATATATATATATATATATATATATATATATATATATATATATAAAACATAGTGATCACGAAGTAACTCTATATTAAGTTCAACCAGTGCGAATTCATAAACATGTTAGGTATACAATCAGTTTTACTCAGGTTAAAGGTTAAGATGGATTGCAAACAACAGTTAGTGCTTATATATGATTATAATGACCAACCTAAAAATATGTTGGTACCCAATATTTTAAGTACTTCAGATCTAAGTTGAAAATATTGCTTTAAATTCCCTGTAACAATGCACATCTCTAAAGATCAGTCATCCGATCGGGTACGAAGCGAGAGAAAAATAGCTCCCCTAAGCACAAAGAGCTTAAATTCCGAGCTGGGCAAATGCGAAGTTTCAAACACTATCAGTTATTAAATGTTTCATTTTCGGTTCCATTTTTAAAGGTTGGGATGGATATATGTTTTTTGTAAAGTATTACTGATAATTACGACGGTTACCTTCGCTGCTACTTTTTGTCACTGGCAAACTCTACCAGTTATTAAATGTTTCTTTTTCGGTTCCATCTATAAAGAAGTATGTTCAATAATTTTTATAAATGTTAATTATAGGATTGGCATGAGATGATATATAATTTTGCCTCATTTTGCCTTAGTAAAATAAAAGGAAAATATGAATGAAACAATTTATTTATTTCGTTCACTCAAAGGGACTAGCTGGAATAAAAATAAAATGCAACCTTAAATGTAATTTTCTCCCTCCCAAGTCTTCTCGCCTCAAGATTAACCAGGTGAGATAATAATGTGACGTTCTGTATTCGCCTTGTTTTATTTAGGTTATATATTTACGGTGCCCACATTCTAGTTATAGACAATCTAAATCATTAACATAAAGTTCTGGGTCAGATGTTAAATCGATAATGCATTTTGTGTGTAAAATTCCTTTCTACTGAACATAACTGCTTTGGAACGTCGATTGTCCATATATGTAATAATGATCGTATAAAAAATTTAAACTTTAGATTCGTTTCTCATGTTGAGAGCAAAGTTTAATTACAGTTAACAGTACATACATACATACATACATACATACATACATACATACATACATACATACATACATACATACATACATACATATATATATATATATATATATATATATATATATATATATATATATATATATATATATATATATATATATATATATATATATATATTTGAAACCCAAGAATGCGAATATTGATTTTTGTCTAGAGTCGGCATTCTATATAATAATGATAACGTTAACGACTTTGTAGTCAAATAAAGTAATGCGCGGTAATACGTTTTATTTAAAGTATTAGGACTTCCGTTAGTTTGCCTCATTCAACATTCATCCAAACTCATTTTTTTAATGAGCGTTGGTATGTTGAACAGTTGATCTCCGAAATCTGACTGAATCAAAGGCTTGATTTCTCAACATACTCATAACAAAATAAAATAAACATATAATATAAAAAAGGTCAAAAGAAAGTCTACATATTAAGCGGTTTACCTCATAATAACAAATACTAACTTTCTCCTTTCATTTGAATTTAATGAAATTTGTTGGTTAGTTTTAATCAGGAATTATCACATGCAAAAAATACAAAGCCTTGGTTATTTTCTTTCATACTCAGGATGCAAATCTGCATGTTGTTAACTTTGGTCGGACAAACTTTTGAACTTGTGTATAATTCGTATGTGTTACATATCATTACGACGACGTAGTTTCATGAAGGTCTCTTTTGTATGATGAGGATCATGGTATTCACATTGTGTCCTTTACTTATGTTTCTTTCTCATCCCACATATTGCATCTAGATTTATGGGAAACGAAATTAAGAGAAATAGACAAACAGTAAGACGCCGAGAAATACAAAAGGATTTAAATGAGACTTTGGGGTATAACTCTTTCATTTAGTAAATATATATGAATATATATATATATATATATATATATATATATATATATATATATATATATATATATATATATATATATATATATATATATATATATATTAAAGCTTGAATATTCATATTACGTTTCATTATACTCTTAATTAATTCATAAATGGGATTTCAACGTGATGTTTAACAATGCCTATTGCCTACAGCCTGAACGTAACACTAGTTGATATACTCGCATTATTCCTTTAAAGAATTGCTTTATACCAAATCTTCGGCAGCAAATCAATTGTTTACATCTAAACTGCCATATTCATAGTTTTCATTTTACTACAATTCTTGCCTGTACCAAGCTTTATAATTTCCTTGTAGTTTAAGCTTTTGTTTTGTATATCTACCTGTTTTAACTCCTGGTACATGGCTTTATTCGATATCTATATTCTTATTCATGTTTGTAAGTTTATTTGTGGCTGCAAAATGTACAGAATATTCTCAGTTAGATTTTGCCTATATAATGTTATGTTAGGGACGTAACATTATATAGGATCTATAAATAGATGTTTGAAAAATACTATTAATAGTCTTAATTTCGACTATGGCTTAAATATGTCACTGGTAGATGGGATTTGGGCGGTTCTAGAATAAATGAGTAATGGATTGATAGCCCACGTCGTCAAAATAAAATAAGAAATCTATGTACCTGTTTTATAATTTGCATTGTACATATTTGCAATAACAAACATTTAAAACTTTACAATTGTTCTAAAACCTGTTTTCAGCATATTTTATATTCTTGTGTTCAGTAAGGTATGCTTTTCTAAATACAATTCCATTCCATTTTTAAATATTTCACTTTTCTCATTTATTAACGAGCAATTAACCTCAAACGTAGAAGAATATGCAAACATAAAGAAACAAATTTTTTCACATTGTTTGCTGTTCGGCTTCTCTGCATGATTAAATATAAACTAAATAATTTCAACATACATTTACTTTCATTTTCACCTTTGCTTACAGATCACGCACATATCTAAAATGACGCCAGTAAAGCTATATATGCACTTTGAATAGTAATGCAAATGAAATAAAAATCGTACACATAAAACATCATCACGTAGAGACTGTTATATCTCTTTGAAATAGCTGAAAGCCATTGATTAGAAAATAACTTTGACGTAAAACAACTTTGATAAATTTGTGCGATTGTCAGTTTAGACCCTTATGTTTTCTATCGAGGCTGACAAAGATCAAACTATATGATTCAAATTTAGAAGGAGTCTAGCAAAATAATACGGCTGTTTCTGATTTGACTAGAGGGAGGGATAATGTTTAATTTATTTAACCTTATACATACAAATGGTGCAGTAGGATTTACCTCCATTTTTAATATTGATTATAGTGATGTTTTAAAATGAAAGTATGTGTGATAGATTTTGTTTTGAATCATAATCACAACTGACGACGAAATTTGTTAACCAATTCAAATAATAGTTCAAGTATGTTACATATCCATTATCTTGATTTCAAATTACTTTCTCACATATATACCGTGTCATATGTTAGGATCTGTGAAAAACATTGGTCTCTACTTATTCGACCTAAATTGGTTGTACAACATTTTGTATCATTATTTCCACCTTTGTATCAAGGGTAGATGATATTACAACGACCATCGTTTGTTTAGTTTACATTTTTGTAGTTGATGAAGGTTTTTATATAGGTCCAATTTTTTTTCTTCTGTGTATGGGCAAATATTTTCACGAAGTTTACTGATTAGTTATGGAAAAGTATATATATAGAGAGATAGTGTGTATTCAGAGGGATGTTTGGAGTAATTTGTGTCATTTGTATTGCTCTATTTGATTGATGACTAATAATTACTAGTCATATTATTGTATATTAATATTATAGTTATGAAACAATGGCAACCTTAAGGACAGTTATTATTTCCGGTAGCACAGTCCATCGCATTTAATAAAACTTATTATTATTTATTATTTATTATTTATTAAAGCTTTCTCTTTCTTTGTATATATGTAAGAAATATGTATGTATTTTTGTCCCGTTTATGCCACTTTGATTTGTCTTTGCCCCATACATCTCGCTGCTTCACGAAGAGTCAATACACATGTAAAGTAAAATTATTTTCATCAGGACAAAGTAGCACATTTTGGGATACCCTTACTAGATATGGGACAAATATGGGAATGTGATAAATTTTATTACAAATTATATAGGTGGCACTGTATTCGCTTCTAATTTAATGAAGACGATAGAGACAAACAAAGTCAGTGCGTAACATTCCTTCGCACACTGCTAATGAACTCTACAGCATTAAATAAACTTTCTATTAGGAAAAGTGAATGGCGCCAATTAAACGATACTGCTAATAGTGACTGATATGACAATTATCGGGGCATATATTGAGAGTTTGGGAGACGAATACAAGGTTTAATACAGAGACATTCTAACTCATATCTCCATTGTAAAGATGACATCAGAGATTCATATTCTATGCATATGACATAATAATAAATATGTCAATATTATTCATGCATCATAAAATCTATGAGGTGAATTATAGAAGGGATATCTGTAAGACAATTGAAAAATCAGTTAGACGTAATAGTTGAGTCTAACGCATCTTATGAGGAAAGATATTAAACGGTTCGATTATACCGTATGTATTTTCAATGATAATTTATGTTTCACCAGTCTTGTAAAATTGAACCTGCATATAGTTTCCTGTTACTTTGCTTGCCGAATGAGCAGACCATTCTTTCCAATCGATTTACCGATTACACTATACAATATCCGAATTGCCCCACCTTTAACAACTGAAGATGAAGGCACATGCCTATAATTTAATGGAATTGATCGACAAGAAAACGTATGACTAAGTCATACTTTCGATCCACCATATATAAACACAAAAAGTACTATGTCTTGTTTGTTTCTATGACAACATGTACATACACACCCATTACAGATATACATGCTAGCATGAAATATTTAGTTTGCCTTATTTAATGGCGATGAAGTCCACATCTCCCTTGTTGGGAACCAAATAACTTCTACGTGTTCATCCATCCTTTTCTGTTCCGTTTGTCTGTGGAGACGACAAACCTGGAAATGTTTAGTCCCACACTGCTACTGAATCCATCGCCTGCAGTGCGTAATTGTTCAACACGATATTCATATGCTAATATTAATTCTTAGTACATTATTCATGTTAGAAATACTAGTTGTGTTTGAGCACGTGTGTTAAAGAAGATGAAAGAAATGATTTCATGATATCCATTTACCTGTGGTGGGTTATTTATTTTGATGCTGATTATAGTCAAATATTATGGATTGCCTCATATCAATAAATGTTATGAATTAAATCGAGACACAACCATGTACTTTGACGTTCGGTCTGTGTTTTATTTTGTTTTGTTTTTTGCTGAACCGTCTCCTTAATCTCCTGGATAAGTTTCATACACTTCCAACTACATGTACATTAGACAATCTTTTCGAGAAATCTCAACCACCTTCGTGACAAGAACATTTAGCCTAGCCCAAAACTAAACTGTCTGTTTTGCGATGTTTTCAGTTTTAAAATACGAGATATAGCTTGGAAAACATACCCCAAATCGTCAAAGTATCCACCCAGATATCGCTTGGAAAACATACCCCAAATCGTTAAAATATCCACCCAAACATCGCGTTTATATAGCAGCCACTACTAACAAAGGACCCTCCAGTTTGGAAAACTCCTTAATATATTGACCTACGCAAATTTTCAACGTATGACAGCTATTTCAGCTTGTACAAACTCCATTTCTAAAAAATCATAACTCTTGAGATTTTGATAAGCAAAACCCATTTTTAACGCCTGTCCAGTTTCGTCCAACTATCATATCAAACGGAACCTTATTAATAGCAAATCGTGTCTCGATCTGACGTACTAAACAAGTAACATAACAGAAAATGCTATACCTGGATTCTATAGAAAAATACTTGATAATAATAGACAGAATTAAACGTTAATACAAATAATAATATTATTAAGGTTAGAGAATTTTAATTCGTACTTTACGGTGTTTCGAACCCAGGTCCTTAAGTAAATGGCTCACATCGCCTTGCCTATACACACCAGCCTAGATCTCGTCACTACAAAGCACTCATCACTAAACAATGATGTCACTGAATTGGTGTTATATGAATTCGGGTGTAGCAGAACACTTGCTTGACGACCTATTGATTAATTTACACCTGTTCTACCCGACTGTTAATTGAAGCAAAAGTGACTCACTGGTTTGCGACTTGGACTCTTTCTTAAGGGTGAAAAATCCTAATTATATCACGGGATTAGTCCTGTCGTCTACCGTGGTGTGCTTTTGATCAGGGCAATTTTCTCTAACTGATTCATCATTCAAATATTTACTTTCGTTAAACTTAGGTAAAACACCTAGCACACAAACAGCAATACCTGAAGCGCTTCTTAGCGCTTAAATCCAAATAACTCAAATTATGTTGGATTGTGATGTCATTTGTAATCAATATCAAATAGTTTAAATATTAGCGATACAAAAGCCGCGATAGCAGCTGTCATACTTCAGTCAATCAAGCGATCTAAGAATATGTGATTATATCATCTGATTATATGTTTAAAGTTACGTTAATAGACTTTAAACGGATCTTTCTATGTTCAAAAATTCCGTAATGTGATATTGCATTTGACTTTTGGTTGCGCATTAGTGATTTCTTGACGTATTTCAATTCAATTTAAAAATAAGAAGGAAAATAATCCTTCTAGTTAAGATTTGTTACTAAACAACACAAAACAAATACAAAAATCTGTTTAAATAATGATTAAACAATATATTTATCATATGCAACTCTGTAATAGGATTTTAAATTGTTATTTGCCTGGCACAATAAAGATAAACTGTTGTGTTGCATACGCGTAAAACTACCCATTGGCTTAACAATGACAAATGAAATTGATTCAAGTTTTAAATGAAACGTTGCATATAAACTTTTTAGTTGCTTTGTTTGCGTTAGTTTTATTTTTGTTAGATACAATTAAAACCTTTCCAGATTTTTTTTTATAGATCAGACAAATTATCTCTTTTAGGCTCTATATCGCTCTCTAATTTTCTTCCATTAGACATATAGACATATTTTGTTTCTCGCTAACCTTTGCTAAAAATTTAATTTCTAAAGCACATGTTCCAGTAACATAATTCGAGGATGATTAACTGTCCTATAATCTATTTCGCTTCTTTAGTTTGATTTCTCATATTTTCAGAAGAGTATTTAGCAAAGTTTCGTGTATATATATATATATATATATATATATATATATATATATATATATATATATATATATATATATATATATATATATATATATATATATATAACATAGTGATCACGAAGTAACTCTATATTAAGTTCAACCAGTGCGAATTCATAAACATGTTAGGTATACAATCAGTCTTACTCAGGTTAAAGGTTAAGATGAATTGCAAACAACAGTTAGTGCTTATATATGATTATAACGACCAACCTAAAAATATGTTGGTACCCAATATTTTAAGAACTTCAGTGCTAAGTTGAACAATTGCTTTAAATTCCCAGTAACAATGCACATCTCTAAAGATCAGTCATCCGATCGGGCACGAAGCGAGATAAAAATAGCTCCCCTTAGCACAAAGAGCTTAAATTCCGAGCTGGGCAAATGCGAATTTTCAAACACTATCAGTTATTAAATGTTTCATTTTCGGTTCCATTTTTAAAGGTTTGGAGGGATATATGTTTTGCATAAAGTATTACTGATAATTACGACGGCTACCTTCGCTGCTACTTTTTGTCACTGGCAAACTCTACCAGTTATTAAATGTTTCTTTTTCGGTTACATCTATAAAAAAGAATGTTCAATAATTTTTATAAACGTTATTTATAGGATTGGCATGAGATGAGATATAATTTTGCCTCATTTTGCCTTAGTAAAATAAAAGGAAAATATGAATGAAACAATTTATTTATTTCGTTCACTCAAAAAGACTAGCTGGAGAAAAACAAAATGCAACCTTAAATGTAATTCCTGCCTCTCAAGTCTTCTCGCCTCAAGATTAACCAGGTGAGATAACAATGTGGCGTTCTGTATTCGCCTTGTTTTATTTAGGTTATATATTTACGGTGCCCACATTCTAGTTATAGACAATCTAAATCATTAACATAAAGTTCTGGGTCAGATGTTAAATCGATAATGCATTTTGTGTGTAAAATTCCTTTCCACTGAACATAACTGCTTTGGAACGTCGATTGACCATATATGTAATAATGATCGTATAAAAAAATTTAAACTTTAGATTCGTTTATCATGTTGAGAGCAAATTTTAATTACAGTTAACAGTACAAACATACCTACCTACCTACCTACCTACCTGCCTACCTACCTACCTACCTACCTACCTACCTATCTACCTACCTACATATATATATATATATATATATATATATATATATATATATATATATATATATATATATATATATATATATATATATATATATATATATATTTGAAACCCAAGAATGCGAATATTGATTTTTGTCTAGAGTCGGCATTCTATATAATAATGATAACGTTAACGACTTTGTAGTCAAATAAAGTAATGCGCGGTAATACGTTTTATTTAAAGTATTAGGACTTCCGTTAGTTTGCCTCATTCAACATTCATCCAAACTCATTTTTTTAATGAACGTTGGTATGTTGAACAGTTGACCTCCGAAATCTGACTGAATCAAAGGCTTGATTTCTCAACATACTCATAACAAAGTAAAATAAACATATAATATAAAAAGGTCAAAAGAAAGTCTACATATTAAGCGGTTTACCTCATAATAACAAATACTAACTTTCTCCTTTCATTTGAATTTAATGAAATTTGTTGGTTAGTTTTAATCAGGAATTATCACATGCAAAAAATACAAAGCCTTGGTTATTTTCTTTCTTACTCAGGATGCAAATCTGCATGTTGTTAACTTTGGTCGGACAAACTTTTGAACTTGTGTATAATTCGTATGTGTTACATATCATTACGACGACGTAGTTTCATGAAGGTCTCTTTTGTATGATGAGGATCATGGTATTCACATTGTGTCCTTTACTTATGTTTCTTTCTCATCCCACATATTGCATCTAGATTTATGGGAAACGAAATTAAGAGAAATAGACAAACAGTAAGACGCCGAGAAATACAAAAGGATTTAAATGAGACTTTGGGGTATAACTCATTCATTTAGTAAATATATATATATATATATATATATATATATATATATATATATATATATATATCTATATATATATATATATATATATATATATATATATATATATATATATATATATATATATATATATATATATATATATATATATATATTAACGCTTGTATATTCATATTACTTTTCATTATACTCTTACATAATTCATAAATGGGAATTAAACGTGATGTTTAACAATGCATATTGCCTACAGCCTGGACGTTACACTAGTTGATATACTCGCATTATTCCTTTATAGAATTGCTTTATATCAAATCTTCGGCAGCAAATCAATTGTTTACATCAAAACTGCCATATTCATAGCTTTCATTTTACTACAATTCTTGCCTGTACCAAGCTTTATAATTTCCAGGTAGTTTAAGCTTTTGTTTTGTATATCTACCTGTTTTAACTCCTGGTACATGGCTTTATTCGATATCTGTATTCTTATTCATGTTTTTAAGTTTATTTGTGGCTGCAAAATGTACAGAATATTCTCAGTTAGATTTTGCCTACGTGACCTGACACTGTTAAGGACATAACATTATATAGGATCTATAAATAGATGTTTGAAAAGTACTATTAATAGTCTTAATTTCGACTACGGCTTAAATGTGTCACTGGCGGATGAGATTTGGCCGGTTCCAGAACAAATGTGTAATGGTTTGATAGCCCACGTCGTCAAAATAAAATAAGAAAACTATGTACCTGTTTTATAATTTGCATTGCACATATTTGCAATAACAAACATTTAAAACTTTACAATTGTTCTAAAACCTGTTTTCAGCACAATAAATATTTTTGTGTTCAGTAAGGTATGCTTTTCTAAATACAATTCCATTCCATTTTTAAATATTTCACTTTTCTCATTTACTAACGAGCGATTAACCTCAAACGTAGAAGAATATGCAAACATAAAGAAACAAATTTTTTTCACATTGTTTGCTGTTCGGCTTTTCTGCATGATTAAATATAAACTAAATAATTTCAACATACATTTACTTTCATTTTCACCTTCTTTGCTTACAGATCACGCACATATCTAAAATGACGCCAGTAAAGCTATATATGCACTTTAAATAGTAATGCAAATGAAATAAAAATCGTACACATAAAACATCATCACGTAGAGACTGTTATATCTCTCTGAAATAGCTGAAAGCCATTGATTAGAAAATAACTGACGTAAAACAACTTTGATAAATTTGTGCGAATGTCAGTTTAGACCCTTTTGTTTTCTGTCGAGGCTGACAAAGATTAAACTATATGATTCAAATTTAGAAGGAGTCTAGCAAAATAATACGGCTGTTTCTGATGTGACTAGAGGTAGGGATAATGTTTAATTTATTTAACCTTATACATACAAATGGTGCAGTAGGATTCACCTCCATTTTTAATCTTGATTATGGTGATGTTTTAAAATGAAAGTATGTGTGACAGATTGTGTTTTAAATCATAATCGCAACTGACGACGAAATTTGTTACCCAAATCAAATTACAGTTCAAGTATGTTACATATCCATTATCTTTATCTCAAATTACTTTCTCACATATATACCGTGTCATATGTTATTATCTGTGAAAAACATTGGTCTCTACTTATTCGACCTAAATTGGTTGTACAACATTTTGTATCATTATTTCCACTTTTGTATCAAGGGTAGATGATATTACAACGACCATCGTTCGTGTAGTTTACATTTTTGTAGTTGATGAAGGTTTTTGTTATAGGTCCAATTTTTTTTCTTCTGTTTATGGGCAAATATTTTCACGAAGTTTACTGATTAGTTATGGAAAAGTAGATATATAGAGAGATAGTGTGTATTCAGAGGGATGATTGGAGTAATTTGTGTCATTTGTATTGTTCTATTTGATTGATGACTAATAATAACTAGTCATATTGTATACGAATATTATTGTTATGAAACAATGGCAACCTTAAGGACAGTTATTATTTCCGGTAGCACAGTCCATCGCATTTAATAAAACTTATTATTATTTATTATTTATTAAAGCTTTCTATTTCTTTGTATATATATATCTATATATATATATATATATATATATATATATATATATATATATATATATATATATATATATATATGTAAGAAATTTGTATGTATTTTTGTCCCGTTTATGCCACTTTGCTTTGTCTTTGCCCCATACCTCTCGCTGCTTCACGAAGAGTCAATACACATGTAAAGTAAAATTATTTTCATCAGGACAAAGTAGCACATTTTGGGATACCCTTACTAGATATGGGACAAATATGGGAATGTGATAAATCTTATTACTCATTCTATACGTGGCACTGTATTCGCTTCTAATTTAATGAAGACAATAGAGACACAGTCAGTGCGTAACATTCCTTCGCACACTCCTAATGAACTCTACAGCAGTAAATACACTCCAGAGAAATTATAAACTTTCTATTAGGAAAAGTGAATGGCGCCAATTAAACAATACTGCTAATAGTGACTGATATGACAATTAGCGGAGCATATATTGAGAGTTTGGGAGACGAATACAAGGTTTAATACAGAGACATTCTAACTCATGTCTCCACTGTAAAGATGACATCAGAGATTCATATTCTATGCATATGACATAATAATAAATATGTCAATATTATTCATGCATCATAAAATCTATGAGGTGAATTATAGAAGGGATATCTGTAAGACAATTGAAAAATCAGTTAGACGTAATGGTTGAGTCTAACGCATCTTATGAGGAAAGATATTAAACGGTTCGATTATACCTTATGTATTTTCAATGATAATTTATGTTTCACCAGTCTTGTAAAATTGAACCTGCATATGGTTTCCTGTTACTTTGCTTGTCGAATGAGTAGACCATTCTTTCCAATCGATTTACCGATTACACTATACAATATCCGAATTGCCCCACCTTTAACAACTGAAGATGAAGGCACATGCCTATAATTTAATGGAATTGATCGACATGAAAACGTTATTTTTCATTAAGAGTTTAAATATTGTAATAAACAGGATCGAAACAAGCAACAGGAAGTATGTATTGCAACCCTTAACAGGAGCATCATACGGACCGAATATCGTTCATGCACCAACCTGCATGTTCTAGGATACGATGGCTGGAAGCAGCATACGTTCAGTGTCTCTCAAGCTAGACTGTCATCCATAACGGTGTTCGAATCCTTGAGTCTGATAGCTGATAAGCTTAGTCGTGTACAATAGTGTGTTTTGTTCAATACGCCTTACTATAAATACTTGAGAGATTGCCAATATTCATCTGTTGCTTTTAGGTAAAACCATAAACAGCACTACAAACACATTATGATATTTCAAGAATCCAAATCCCCAATGTATGCTATTTGCCGTGTTGTGTGTACGGAATATCAAACAGTTTAAATACTTGCAATATGGAAACCTTATTAGAGTCTGTAACACTTCAACAACTCATTGAAATGCACGAACATGTGATATCATTTGATTTCTTGTTTAAAGTTATGTTGAAAGCCATAAACGGGTGTTGTATACTTACCAGCTCCAAAACGTGATATTGTATTTGGGATTTACATCCGGGAAGGTGTGCTCCTGGTATATTTGCATTCAATGTAAATTGTTCTTAACAAATCTCATATTCTATGGCAAGCTGGAACAACGATTCAATTCTTAAAAACTCTAATCCTTCATGTGTAGGATCTAGTATAAAGTTATCCTCTTTAGATGAATTTGAAACATTATTGGTTTTGTTAATGATTTCTTAGATATATGAAATTGAAATTAAAAAGAACGTATAGTATTGTGAATTCAATCCCAAACAGTCCAAATATTTCTTTCACAAGTCACATATATTGAGATCCAAAGAAATATTTTAGTGGTGTACCGAATAAATTCCAATATTTAACGTGCTTATCAGAAAATAACGTCGACTGCTCTCATGAGCAAAACGTTATGATGAATCGTAATGTTATAATCCATAACGTCATTAAATCAATTGGCGTTGATTCTCAAATAATTGTTATCTCCAAGACCTATTAATTACCATTTTGTAATGATATTGAATAATTTAAATAATATAATTGCTCTCAAATTAAAAACTGTACAAAACAATAGAGCTGACTCTACTATTACCACGTTTGAAGAAAGAGAAAATGCCCTAAACAAATAGCTAGAAAGCTACGACACAAAAAATAAATGTATGTGTTATCATGTTTACAAAATAAATGTCACTCGACATGTAGGGTGTTAACTTTATTACTTACCAAGGTATATCAAAATAATATAATCAGCCAACAATCAACAAAAGTTTAATATAGATAACACTCTTTATAGCATGTAGTTTATACCGTGAATGCAAAAGTCCAGACCGACCGATAGTTTTCTTCTGAAAGTTTATAAAGGCAACTAAAGCCATTGCATTTAACAAACAGGGAGGAATAAAAGTCGCTAAACTATATTGCCATTTGCCATTATCCGACAGGCAGTTGTCATTGTAGAACAGATACAGTATATTGTTTGCAAATATGAATATGGATAGAAAGAATATAAATATTCATCATAAACTGATGCAAATCGACATACTTCCAGCGAATAATTAGTGGCAAAGCCCCGTCAAAGCTGAAGACTAAATGGAAACAGAATAGAAGAAAATGTAAAACTATGTTAGGGAAAGTAACAAAAACTCATTCCCTCCCTCTTGGATGAATCAACGAATTTTTACAGCAGAAAAGACCCAAAGAAAGAATGAAACCTGTTGAGGTAAAATTCGTTCCGGGAGCATTTAATAAGGGATAAAGCGCGATGAAGTGGTGAAGACATTAGGGAAAAACCGAGTTCAAGAAAGAATTGTTATATCATTTCAATATAAAGACCTAACCATCAACAAGGACAAAAAAGTGCATACAATCAAGATGTCTTACTATCGTTCATTTGACGCACTGAGAAACCTCAGAAATAATGCTATAACAGATAACTTGGTTTCATGTAAGTAATATAGAAATATATAAAGAAAAGACAACTTGGCACCAATGCAACCTACACATAGTAAAGAGAAAGGGAAGTCTGGAAACAACTTTCAGACAAATGATCTGAAACTAGAGCCCTTTAAAATATCCAACCAACAAGAACGACTAAATTAACATCATCGGAATTCACCAGTACTTTTCAGAATTATTTAAAAATCAATATAAGTTTGACCAATATTTCAGATTCAACGAAACAACTAAATCGTTACAATACATTAAATGGAGAAGAAGTTCAGCATGTTATAGATAGTCTAAAGTTGGGTAAATAATGTGGAATTCGTGACCTTTCGAGCTATATTTAAAAGGCAACTGGAAATATTACTGTACCTATCTTAGTATCTACTTTTAATACATTATTCTATTTTAGATACTTCCTCAAGTGCTGGACTACAGCTGTTATCGTACCATTCAAGAAGAGGGGAATATAAATATACCTGAAAATAATTGTGGTATATTTTATAATAATTTTGGATCATTTTTGAATTATAGGTAAGAACGTTGGGGTTTCCATATATCAATTACATTGAAACTGTGCACACGTCATTTATTATCATTGATATTACAACCGCTCAGGTGGCTTAGTGAGAGCGAACCATCGGTTCAAACCCAGGTCTAGTCATATCAATAACATAAAAATGGTACACATAGCTGCCTCGCTTTGCGCTCAGCATTACGAGGTTAGTGTTATGATTGGTCGGCCTGGTGTCAGGATAATGTGACTAAATAGGATATCATGCTACATATATGCGGCATGAGTTCCATGTGCTTGGCGTCATTATCAACTGCCATACTGCAGACATCGGTGCGATATGACTGTCAATTTTTTAAGGCTACATTAAAAATCCATAACACACATAAGCATATAAAGGATATTAAAATTACACTCCGAACGATTGTATTTATAATGATGTAGGTGCAAGGTCAATACATGTTGCAACATACAGATTAATTTTTAAGCGCTTTCTCTAATTAAGATCACTGAGGATATATTCCCAAAACAAATCTTTAACATGCAATTGACATGGAGCAAACCCTATGATGGTTGGGGTAATGAAGTTTAGAATCTACAATTTTCATACAGGTTCGGAGAATTTGGGTTAATAAAGAGGTGGGTGATGACAAAATGTTTTGTTATTAACATTTAAACATGGTTGTAAATATATATTTCAACAAAACCTAAATGGAGAGTTAAAATCAATCGATATATTACGACTATATAATAAGATCAATAACTATTTTAGTTCTCAATAATTTAAAGTTTCAACATTTAGTTCAGTGATAGCTTGCTTGGCATACTCATAAATTGGACCTATCCCATGTGAAAGACAGTCCTTTTTGTGCATATATAGACAATAAGTTTCACCTTACTGTCAAATGTCATATGTACGATAATTGTAAAAAGAGCAATAATAATAATAATAATAATAATAATAATAATATTTATTAATTATTATATTTCAAAATTATTACTATTATTAATATGATTAATATTCTGGCTGTTTTTCTTGTTGCTACTACGTGTTATTGTTTTTATATAAACCATTTAGTTGATTATTTGTTTTGTACTTTATCCATATATCTAACCAAAAACTAAAGAAGGATTTTCTGTAACATTGCTTTACGAAAGACATACAGTATTACGTGTACAAAATTACTATTTATAAATCGAAATTTAATTACAAATATGTCTACATTTATCAGTTAGATTTACTTATACTTTTTCATCAATCGCACTGGATTAGTTTGATGTACGTTATTTTTTAAATCTGAATTTGGGTACATACATTTCAAGCGTTGCAAATGCAACTGAACAATCAAGAAAAGATACCTGTGAGATATCATGGATAACTGGTTGCATTTGGTAGATTTAAATCCAGATTGTAAAATCTCCACAAAAAACTCGTTCTGAATCACGCATATAGATTTCACGAATCATTAAAATTCGATTTGAAAGCGCGTACAAATATATTTCTTAAAAAAGAATAATGCAAATTCTTAATACGTTGAAAGAGATTAGATTTTGAGGATAACCTGCGAAAAAGCATACAGTGTATGCATGTGAATTTAATGTACATGATCAAAATATGATACGTAAGGAAAAACTAAAACTAAAGATGCATTTCAATCATCTAACATGTTCTTCATTTTGCCTTCGTCTCAGATTATGTCATATTGTTAAGTCTGAAGTTCAGGCAATTTATGTATCATCATGACCAACATCATCATAATTGTCGCTACCATAGTTATCATGGATGTGGTCTTCGTACAGATTGTCATCCGTAGCTGTATTAATAGTTACCATGAAATTCGTGCACATCACCATCTCGGTGCACACCTGCAACAGCAATTGTAATAGCAGTTTCATTAGCGGTAGTATACAAAGTTCCAGGTAAGTACTAGTAGCGGTAGACGATGAAAAAAATGATAATATATTATGTAGCATTGACATACTGTATTTTATTTTAATATATAATAGACTGTAAAGATTTTAAGTTACGATACCATAGTATTGTAAGTTCATATTTATTGGAAGTCTAATTAAACATACTATTATTTCTATCTGACAGCATTTCAAGAGCGCAATTCAAAACCTTACAAGTCTTGGTGAAACCAGTATCAGTATGACGTCAATTTGGGTATGTTCATAATGTGTTAATACCTTGAAATATAGGAAAAGTTTTGTGACTGAGTACATCACATGTTCCTATTTTATTTTCATCATGCCTATTTTTCCGGAAGATCGGATGAAGACCTTGATACATCATAGTGTCTACGATGTGCCAAATATCATAGTGTCTATGATGTGCCAAATATCATAGTGTCTATGATGTGCGAAATATATCTTCAGTATACAAATAAGTGTAATTTTCTTAAATCCTTAATACATAATTGCTTCGTTATCCTAAAGGAACACTCGATCATCTGGAACAGTTTACCTCAGACACTTGATTTAAATAGAGCCCGAAATGCAAGATCATCTTCAGTTTATCGCTTTTAAGGACTTGACCTAATTAAACAAGAGTACAAGAGAAGACCACAGCACATCTGCCTAGCCATATAATTATTACATCACTGGCATATAATTATTACGTTGTTAATTAGCTGTGTATGCACTTCACACGATAATAATAATAATAATAATAATAATAATAATAATAATAATAATAATAATAATAATAATAATAATAATAATAATAATTATTATTATTATAATAATAATAATAATAATAATAATAATAATAATAATAATAATAATAATAATAATAATAATAATAATAATAATAATAATTACATCATAATGAAAATATTTGGTCTGTACAGCTAATGGGCAATTGTTATTCACTTTGAATGAGTTGGTTCTGTGACATGTACCACTAGCACTAAACGAGATTGACGCACACAAGAGGAAATATCTGCATAGAGCCACCTAATTAAGGTTCAGTAGGCATTGTAACTGGATGACAAAATTCACATTAATTGTCGTGATAATAAGAACCTTTACTTAGCCCGTTGTCTCAAAACAATGGGACTGAAGATTGTGCAATAGTTATATGTATAGAATATAGTAATAATTAATATTGCTTGCTGTAGTTTTAATAGATGTTAGATCATTTCAAAAGGTTAACTTTTAAACATTTAACAGAGAAATATGTCTCAAATTAAAGTAGAGAACAATATCAAAACAAAAAAGCAATATTTTGAAGTTTTAAAAGTTCTTGTATTCACAACATCTCCATATCCAAGTGAGAATGAAATAGTAATACATACATACATACATACATACATACATACATACATACATACATACATACATACATACATACATACATACATACATGCATACATACATACATACATACATACATACAGTTAGAAGATAATGACAATTTTTATGCATACGTTGAGTAACATTGAGGATATTTAGGGTACCCCTGAACACGCAATTGTTAGGTGCTTAAATTATTGATTAACATTTATGTTCAAATTTTTGGGATATCTTTTAATATGGACATTGTAATCCTTATATGTTGATTGTTTTTCTTCTAAACTCCGTTATTATAAATGCAAACAAGTACCACTGTAAACAACTTAATATAGTGATGTTTTGAATTTAGGTAGATCTATGAATCTTTGCTTGACTGTGGTGCTAATTAGCAATAATTCTTAATGCTTCAGGATCTATTATTTGCTGAATGTTGCAGCTGTATTGCACGAAACACACCTATTAATTTCATAAATCTCCTCAGTCAGCACCTTTTCCACCAACAACAACTATAACTGCGATGTTAACAAAAATATAAGTTTCCAGAATATTTGCATGAAATAAAAGAACTGAAGACTATCTCACACCTGTTTCCCTTGTAGTGTGCACATCATAGATGGCTATTTATATATGAAACTGCTATTGAAAATATCATGAACGTAAATGAACTTGGATCCAACTGTGTACAATCTTGCAATACACAATCTTACAGTGCCTTGAACATGACATTTCAGTCTATTTCGGAGAAAGAATTCATTACGTCCATGTAATTGTGTGACAGAACGATGTGAACTAAACATAAGATTTCACATAGTGCAGGTAATTCTGAGTCAGAAATGTTTACATAAATGTTATATTAATTAGACAAAAAATATCCACAAGATGCGCAGCCTTTATTACATGCTTGTCAATAAATATAGATATTTACTTGAAAATGTAAACTGTAACACGACTGGTGCGCTTTTGATAATTAAATTAAATTATTTTATGTTCACATAAGCTATGTGCGATTTATAACAAAGGAAACAAGATGTGCTTATAACTGATATCTTCTTTGATTTAACAGCATATAAATGCTGCCTTGTAGAATATATTTGGCATTTAAGGGGATAAATACTATTAAAATTATATATAAATATATTTTTGTCTCCAAAGCGAATTCAAAATATTTTCGTATCCTTTTTATATGCGATTCATACAGCATTTAACGACGAAACAGCCATCTGTGAAGATCCTACGCTTTTAATTTAAATGTAAAGATATATATTAATACTTAGGAATATAAACGAAACATGTCATCGAATCATTGCAACATGTGCGAGGATAATTAGACATAGAAACGGAAATAAGTGCAGATTAGAATGACTACTAAGTCAGCAAAGATATTCTTCTTTTAGCACGTTACTGTAGCATAATATAATGATATGATATGATATGATATGATATGATATGATATGATATGATATGATATGATATGATATGATATGATATGATATGATATGATATGATATGATATGATATGATGGTTTGGTGACATTTAATCCCACGACAATTAATCCCGCGACAGTTAATGCCTGACACTTAATCCCGCGACAGATAGTCCCGCTGACACATTATATGCTCACCGATAGGCTAAGATCAAAAACAATTAACACCAACAGTAATCCATCAAATAAATAAAAAGGTTATAACATTATATGCTCACAGATAAACCCTCCCGTGGACATGAAATATAAGGAAAATAAAATAAATATATTTAACACAATTTAATAAAAGGTAATCAGAAGTACGAAATTTAAATGTAAAGTGAATAGAGAACTAAAAGTTAAATGTTTGACAGGGATTATTTACTGTTGGTGTTAATTGTTTGTGATCTTAGCCTATCTCTGAACATATAATGTGTCAGCGGGACTATCTGTCGCGGGATTAAGTATCGAGGGATGAATTGTCGTGGGATTAAATGTCCGTACACCGATATGATATGATATGATGTGATGTGATGTGATGTGATGTGATGTGATGTGATGTGATGTGATGTGATGTGATGTGATGTGATGTGATGTGAAGTGATGTGATGTGATGTGATGTGATGTGACGTGACGTGACGTGACGTGACGTGACATGACATGATATGACATAACATGACATGACATGACATGACATGACATGACATGACATGACATGACATGACATGACATGACATGACATGACATGACATGACATGACATGACATGACATGACATGACATGACATGACATGACATGACATGACATGACATGACATGATATGATATGATATGATATGATACGACCCGATATGATATGTTTGATATATGATATGATTGATATGATATATGATATAACATAGCATGACATGACATGACATACAACACAACACAACACAACACAACACAACACAACACAACACAACACAACACAACACAACACAACACAACACAACACACCATAATAAATACAATACAATACAATACAATACAATACAATACAATGCAGTGCAGTGCAGTGCAATGCAATGCAATGCAATGAAATACAATACAATACATTATAATATAATATAATATAATATAATATAATATAATATAATATAATATAATATAATATAATATAATATAATATGATATGATATGATATGATATGATATGATATGATATGATATGATATGATATGATATGATATGATATGATATGATATGATATGATATGATATGATATGATATGATATGATATGATATGATATGACATGACATGACATGACATGACATATGACATGGCATATGACATGACATATGACATGACATGACATGACATGACATGACATGACATGACATGACATGACATAACATAACATAACATAACATAACATAACATAACATAACATAACATAACATAACATAACATAACATAACATAATATAATATAATATAATATAATATAATATAATATAATATAATATAATATAATATAATATAATGGATACAGTAAATAACATAATATTGGGAGGAAATAAGATAACGTAAAATAGTAGAAACTAATATATAATACCGAAAAAACGTCAACATACAAACAGGTAACACAAAAAATGTAAAGTACTTACTATATACTAAAGCATATATAGACTTTGAGCAAAAAAGAGAATTATTTTACTTATATTCACTGGAAATGAAACATATTTTCACAATTGATACAAATAAATTGCACACGAGGGGAAAATGACTCTGAATTTGTTCTTTGTCAAAGCACACAGCAGAAAATGCATGTTTATTTATTCTTTGTAACGTTTTATAAATAAAGTTATCATTTGTTTTATTTGTTTATTTGCCTCTGAAAAAAAAACTTTAAAGCGCTCAGGTTCATTAGAAGATAGTTTTGCACTACGTTGTTAGTTTATTTCATATATATATATATATATATATATATATATATATATATATATATATATATATATATATATATATATATATATATATATATATAGTATAATGACAACCAAAGAGAGTGAGAGAGACTAGGATTTGCAATTCAGAATAATGGGATATGAGCCCTTTCGTTAGGATAAAACAGGAACCTGATGTGACGAGTCTATAATAAGTACTAGTAAAATAAGTATTGATATCTAGTGAGGGTGGGGGCAAATTATAAAACTGCCAACAAGTCCAGAAAAGGTTATTAATAAACTAAAAATAACCGATAAATGCAACTGTCCTGATCCTCATAAAAAGAAATAGTTTAAAACCCATGCATTAGCCTTTATTATTTTTTAATGGCTGCAGCATCATCTTGTTATTTTTTTAATATTAGGATCGAAAATTGCAATCTGTGCTTAAAAGGTCCAAACTTTCAATTTTAGAGAAGGCTTCAATGGGCAATTATCCAAATATTTTTATCCTCAATTACGATGAAAATATCACATTGACTAGGAATTTTCTAGATCTATATAATGCTCGATCAACTCACAAACTGCTGGCACATTATTTTCATATTTAGGAAGGATCATATTTTTGCAGTTTGCTTTGATTAGGACAAAATATATATGTTCTAATTAATTGTAAATTACCACAATTTGCGCATATTCGCTGACGCATAATATTAAAAGCAATTTGTTTTTATCTTTATAGAAATTATTCTGTTTTCAGTCAAACTGCAGCGTGCAACGCATCTTTCTCGTTCTGATCACCATTGGGATCTTTTCTATTACAATATGTCTCATAGCTTTCAAGTTAGCCGAGACAGATAAGTAAGTACCCATCTCTGAGTTCATTTAAAGTTCATGCATAATAAATGTAGTTTACAAGTGGTCGAAATATAAGGCATCAATTTTAACAAAGTCAGTTTCAAACAATGCTTATGGGAATTTTCTAATTTGTTTTCCAGGTTTGGAAAAATTTAGATTAGACATAGACGTAGAATATTTATAATATAATGCATGACCAATAATTAATATATATATATATATATATATATATATATATATATATATATATATATATATATATATATATATATATATATACATATATATATATATATATATATATATATATATATATATATATATATATATATATATATATACATATATATATATATATATATATATATATATATATATATATATATATATATATATATATATATATATATATATATATATATATATATATATATATATATATATATATATAACCACTCAAAAGCTCATCCTAAATTAAATTAACAAATTGTAGAAGCTGTATATTTGATAACATTCCACCAGTGCTACCAACAAAATGGATATATTTGGGTGGAAAGCTATGAATAACACACACACATACACACACATACACACACACACACATATATATATATATATATATATATATATATATATATATATATATATATATATATATATATATATATCGGGATGTCGAGTCACACCAACGACAAACAAATGTTACTAGCAGCTGCATCGCCTGGTGCTCAGCAGTAGGAGGTTACATGTATGACTGGGTGGTCTTTTGTCAGGATTATGTGGCAGGTTGTGATACACTGCAACATCTCTGTGCCACGATGTCCCAGTTCTAGACCTCATTATAAGCTGCCACACGGTACACATCGTAGCGATAGGACTGAAATATTTGTACACTAACATATACAACGTTAGAGCTGCCATAAAACCACCACAGTTTGGGAACCTATTATATTCGGCGTCTAGATTTTCATTACTCTGCCACTGTTGACGTCACCATATCTGCAAGCTACTCTATTGGCGGCGGCGGTGTTGGTGGTGGTGTGTGTGTTTGTAGGTGTGTGTGTGTGTGTGTGTGTGTGTGTGTGTGTGTGTGTGTGCTTGTGTTTGGCATATTCAGTCCACATCCACATTCACCCTGTGATGTCAACGTCAAGCGCATTACCTTCATCAAATTCCGCACCATCTACTCCTTACTGGATAGGGTTAAATTTACATTTCCTTATTAATAAAATCTTCTAATACATACATTAATTTTGAATAGTATTCACCATTGTCATCGTTGTTATTATTGCTGCAGAAAAGATATGGGGTCTCAACAGCCTCCCCAGATGTCTGCATCACAACAACTGAATCAGCCATCACAGGCTCCTAATGAATCCTCATCAAAACAGCAAGATGCAGGAACTGCAATAAAGGACTTATTGGATAAACCGCAGTTGAATGTCGGTAATGCATATATTTTTCTATCAGGTTTCTTTCTGTTTTCTGCGGGTAATTAATTTCAATGATTATGCAATGGTTGTAAAAACAATTACAAACCCTGCAGACAGGGTTCTGCTGAGCAGATGACAATTTCAATTCTAAACGCATAAGCGTGTATAAAGTACATACATACATACATACATACATACATACATACATACATACATACATACATACATACATACATACATACATACATACATACATACATACATACATACATACATACATACATACATACATACATACATACATACATACATACATACACACACACACACATATATATATATACACGCACACACACACAGGCACAGACACAGACATAGACACACACAATTCGATTACAAATCGAAGTCGGAATTCCTCCTACGTGATTTTTGTTTTGTTACAAGACACCTGGCGTAATCATTGAGAGGGAAATAACCTGAAATGTCTCAACATGTTCGATATATAGAACATAAAAAGAGATAAATGATCTATTGATGGCTTATTTCGATCTACTTATATGAACCAATATCAGCGTCACGACAGATATATGAAAAACAATGTAACACATATTTATTATTTATATTTTCGTCCCATATTACTTTTGCATTTTATTCTGCCGTTTTGATGTAGTTCTTAACGAGTATATATATATATATATATATATATATATATATATATATATATATATATATATATATATATATATATATATATATATATATATATATATATATATATATATAGCAGTTTCATATTATTATTATTACTATATTAAATTTATTGGTGGTTTGTTGCCGACGCATCTTTCATTTGTTTAATCAGCTGCAGATATTTCCATTATAACAATCTATTTTACTGGGGTCCTAGTGACTTAGTGGTTAAAAGTATTTATCTTTTACCATATAAACTCTGCCCATGTGGTGAGTTACACAATCTGAATCGACCATTGTGGGTATGTGAGAAAGCTTTCCTTCAGTATCCACTGGGTCAGGGATTTTTTTACCTGTTTTTTCCCCTCAGCTTCCTGTACCAGTTATACTGACAGCCATGTATGCCTTATCCTTCACTGAGAAATATATTTGAATCCAAAACAAGAATATCAAAATGTTTCAAGAGGCACATGCAAATATTTGTATTATTATTTTGATTTCCTTCTAACCAATGCAAAGATTATGAGATTTTGGATAGTGCATTTAAAAACGAATAACTGCGCAGTGGTTTCATATGCATGCCTTATTTTAAAAACTTTTTGTCTGATACCTCATATGCAGATAATTTGTTTGTGGGCAGCATAAGATATGGAGTCAAAAAAAGACAGTCTAGGTGAAACTTGCATGTGACGAAGCAAACTTAGGTTAATAAATTTATCGAACGTAATAACTTAACTACTGAAGCAGCTACAAAATACAGTAAAAGCTAGGAAACGTATCGATTGGCATTTTAAATTTTGTTTCACTATATACAGATTAAGTCTTCGTTATAAATGTTTATTCTATATTTTACACGATGCATCTGAATTCTCATTGATCAATCATTTTGTCAATTTACTTTTTAATATAAAATATGTCATTTAAACATATTCAATTCTAATGACTTCTCAAATAGATAATCTAATTTAAAGATACATTAAAAAGAACGTTACAGAATTCGTTGCACTTAAACATCACTTTTATTCATGCTATCGATACCCACCAAAATACAACATTAAATTCAAACTTATTTGTTTTTTCTATCAATTCTGCTTGCAGCATATATATATATATATATATATATATATATATATATATATATATATATATATATATATATATATATATATATATATATATATAAGAGAATTTGATAAAGAATTAGGTACTTGATTTACCTTTTCCTAACATAGATAGAAAACGTGAATGTTTTACTAATACTAGTAATACGTTTACGAAATAGGAAAAAAATATGTCACATGAAGTAGCAAAGTGGGTAAAAACTAATATAAAATGACTTAGAAATTAATTTATATTTGACTCCGATAAACATCAAGCTTAGTGTGATATTTCTCCCAATTACAATGAAGTACATAAAGAATAATTTTATTCTCAAAATTTGACAGTTTGGTTTTATTACAATGCAGCTAGACTTATGATGAGAAAGTACATCTTATCAATTAAAAGAATCTTTTGAACAGAAAACAAAAGGAAACAATCTTCTCCCAAACAAACAAGTAAACAAGAACCTCCAAACAATACTGGCTCTGTAGCAACATTTCTTTTAAGGAACTTAAATATGAAGTAATTAGTTTGGAATTTTAAGATCGTCTCTTTTATTCCTGATGTCTTTGCAATCATTTATGAATTGAAAGTATGAATTATTCAGTTTACTTTCTACAGGGAATGACGAATTTAATGCAGCTAAAGATAAACAAGTTTAGATACAATAAATAACTATATCATACCAATTTCACAACTAAATTTTAAATTTATTCTGCTCTACCATTTAAGCAGTTTCATGATATCTTTCAACTTCATTGAATAACTATCATCTAATTCATTATCTATGTTCAATGAACAATGTCTGCTTCAGGTAATCTAAAATTTGAAATGAACCAAGTAATGTCAATTTCTGTACATACTGTTTTCATTTGATTTTTTATATTTTCACTCTGAATAGCGTTTGAACGAAAACATTACACAACATACCTGATACCAAGTGAAATTCATTCAAAATCTGCTGTTTTTAAGGAATTAATGAAAACAATCCAATGGTAGAAAAGCGTCATAAACAACCAGTACTAATTTAAATTCCTTTTCATTATAAGAAAATGTCTGTATTGATTGCCTGTTTTTGTTCAGTTGCTATTGGTATCATAAATACAAGTAGGGTGCAAAAGGGTCACCAAGGTGGCAATCTTTAAGCTGAATCTGAAACTGATGATGGTAATCTTTTGTAATTATGAAGCTTTGTCTGATCCTTATATATCAACAGGGAATTTCTAACCAGTGATTGATCAAAAGGAGAACAATTCTATATTTAAACAAAGAATTCAAAAACATATTTCCTCTCCAAAAATAGCTATATACAACACTAAACAAGACCATAATAAATAAAAGTGAGAATCTTGTCCAGCGCTAGTTATTATATTGACAAAGTCAAAGGTGGCAAGGTATTTTGTTGCTACCCCAATATGACAATTTTCCACTAACCATCATCATATTGAACCAACCTACGTACATTTATCCCCACGAGATGAAATGCATGCTTCTCGATGTCGAAAATAAAAAACAAACATACGGATAAAGAACATTTAGATCAAACCATTGAAAAGCAAGTTTTTGATCAGCCTTATATCGCTAGCCGCCAGTTGTGTTTATTAATCACCCGTGATTCTACGTACTTTCCCATATATAACCATTATTGATACAAACGGGAATTGATCTATGCAGGGTAAATAATGTACACAGCAATAATTTACTTTAATATTACTTTTATAACCTATACTAGCAAACGGTTGTCATTTGCAATTAGATTAAATGTATTTTCAAATACTATTTTTGATGTGCGAGATTCAGTCGTATAGTTAACGTAGATACACTACAATCATAGTCATTTTTTACCTTTGCATGTATCATGCACGAATTTGTAGGTGCCTTCGAGCAGTCGGTTTGATATCCCCGTCTTTCTACGATTTTGTTCTTTGACATAAGCGATACACCCTCCAGAATGTATGCATACGCCAGCTGGCACGTGCTTCATATACGGTATTCGTGGACAAATTTAAAAAAAAAAATTCGCATAATAAAATAAGAAGGTAAAATGAAAACAATGCATTTTTAGTTTCTTTCATTGTACTTTCAAATAAGTGTTTTCTTTATCTTTTTTTAGCACCGAGGGGGGGGGCACAACTTCAACACAAAATTATTTCGTTTCTTAAGTCCTATTGAAAAAAGTTAAACGGCAAGTTCTGGGAGAAGAAAAAAGTAATTATTTTATCGTGACCCGATATATAAGGTAAATTATATATATATATATATATATATATATATATATATATATATATATATATATATATATATATATATATATATATATATATATATATATATATATATATATATATATAACATAATATTTCCTTTTAAAAATCCTTGAGTTCATATTAATCATACTATAACTAAATAAAGGTTTTATTTTCATTCAAAGTCTACATTATGCATGTTCAAAAAGTAGTATGATTATTTTAAACGTTAATATTTTACATCTGTAATACGATTACTGTACTGATCCAAAGATATATCACATTGACATTTACATGGTGAAATTAAACACTTGAATGACTAGGCTGAATAGAAAGAATAAATGCAAATCATCTCCGTTTAAGGCACCTGCAAACTACCGATTGTTTACAGTCAATAATTGTCTACTAAATTTTTTATTTAAAAAAGCGGATATTTAGGTGTCATTAAACATTTTTATAGTGTGCATACATGACAAGTGCATTTCTTTTAATAACTATAATATCACATGTTTGTACAGTAGTGGCCAGTAACCCTATAATTCCTCAACACATCTGACCGAACCACGCAAGGAGAAACAACACCAAGCTTGTCAACATGCTTACTACCATTATTAGTGGTAACTTTCTCATAGCTATTAATAGATCCTACACAATCTACTAATTCGATAATAATAGAATCCATTCCAAACGAAATTTTATCTATAGATAATCACTATAATTTGCAGTCATAAATGAACGAAACAAAATTATTAGTTATACATAACCATAATCAAATAAGGCCATTATCTCTCCCTCCCTCCCTACCTCCCCCCTCTCTCTCTCTCAGTAACCTATGGATAAATTTTTATTTTGTAGATCTTCACCATTCTTCGCATTTGAGAAGATATTTTTCGTACAAAGCAATCGTTGACACATTATTTTATTAATGTCAGTTTATTGATTGATTGACTGACTGCGTTCTAATCTCTCTCTCTCTCTCTCTCTCTCTCTCTCTCTCTCTCTCTCTCTCTCTCTCTCTCTCTCTCTCTCTCTCTCTCTCTCTCTCTCAAAACTCAATAAGACAGCAAACTTGTTTTTACAATGTTTTCATATACGATGAACGTATAAAATGAAAGTTCCTGCCATTAAGTGTAAATATTAACTGTTTCGTTGAACTAAACTTTCTCATATTTTAAGTAGATGAAAACCAATCATTCAACGACTTCGCCACAGAAGTGCTAAAACAGTTCAGAATAGCAAACAAATATAAAACAAAAGAACCAGCTAAAAATGTCAACAAGGTCAATCAACGTTACCATTAACGTGTTGGAAAAAATGATATGTATCTTAATTTCTTAAATTAAATTTAGAACAAAAAAGGAAGATTCATTGCAATAACTGTTATCGGGTAGAGGATTGCTGAACTTTTATCGTGAATTTACGAAGATAGCAAATATACACTAAGTCGGCCAATTCTGCTGGTCGGGTAATTCTGCGCGAAAGATACTTCATTACTGTAAAAATTGGATCACATATTATTTTGAGTCTAAAATCAATTAAGTATCAATAATGAATCATCGTACGTTAATTAAGATAAGTGATATTTATAAAGTGTAATAGAATATCCCACATTTCGACTCAAATGCGTACGACAATGTGATTTCTAAATGGCAACTTGAAGACCCATTCCATGACCTTCTTTAACCTGTAACCCAGAAAATCTTACTTACTATGTATCTCTCAGAGTCATACAAAACAAAACATTATTTAAAAGATGAAAATGTTTACCTAATAAAAATTTATGCACCTAATCCAAGTTTCCAATTTTGAAAGTTCTTCAACAGCTACAAAATCGTTTGCAACCCAACGTGTCAATGTACCGCTAGAAAAGGATCCTCAAAAATTCCTGCCATATAGTCTTGTTTCTGAATTCTTTGATAATTTTCCTCATAAACAAGACGCTGTAAACACATTATAACCTATTCATTGTTGTCTCTCTTCCATGTAATAGCTTTTTATTCCTAAAATGTTGAACTTTACTACATTTTTTACAAGATCGGTTTAGTATACTCAATATATCTTGTCATTTATTAGCAATACCTGATCTAAGTACTCAACTGAGCTGCTGACAGGAACTTTCCGAAGGAATGTATTTGATTTCTGCAGCCTGATGGATAAATATCAATCTTTTCAAAGCTGTGCGCAGAATAGGCAGAAATATTATGAGTCATCAAAACTAGGGTGTGACAATTATCTTTTCAAATGGCAAGCATTGCAATATTTTATTTTCATCAATCGGTCTAAGTCGGAATGAAGTTTGCTTCAATATTGGTGACGTAATCATTAGTTGTGCAGAAATGTCCAACATCACTGTATATGTGAAAAATATTATGACTTTAATGCTAATCGAATAAGACATTGCACGATGTTGACATACACAGTTGCTTTCGTCTAGGTATGTCATATTTACTTTCGTTTACATTTACAAACATACACGTTTCAAGAAATGCATCGATATTCTTACCTATTAAATCATGTGCTATTTTTACGCGTATATACATTTCTATGCTCATCTTATGTAATATTTACTACGTAATAGAAACATCATGTAGTTTAAAGGTTGAGCAAGTTGTATCCAGAGCTTATTTTCTCATGTGATGGTAGATGGAAAGATAATGATTAATTTACTTAAATAGATTTTTAATTTACGATGTGGCCAATTTCGGACTTATTTACACTGAAATTCAAAGTTACCCCTCCCCTTCCTCTTCATGAAGTGTCTACTTAAGCTCTCTTCATATCTGACCATTTTTACTGGTTAGCGCACGAGTTCAATCTCTACGCCTGTCTGATAGTCCGGTTGCTGAGATAGTCCTGTTTAGGTTTTTGTAAAGAATTGCCCAAATGATAATCGTATAATCTAAAGTGGAACACGATGCGGTAAATCACAGATATGCATAGAAAACGTCTCTAGCTTTTGCAAAAATGTAATTATCTTTAGGTCACATAAACCATTAAGCCTTATATTGCTTTATGCTTTGATTTTTATCTGTTTAAGTATGAAACCCTACTTAATAAATTTAAAATTGTTTTACAATAAATTTGCAAATACGAGTAAGAATCCTGAAGGGACCGGCTTTATTTGTGAACTGATTAGATCAACTAAACGAAGAGATATCAATGTATTACGTTTTATCCAAAAACTGCGTCAATTTAGGATGAATAAAACGGGTTTTACAGATATTCTGAAACTGTATAATTTTTAAATAGTTTGTGAGCCTATTAAATGTAATCCAACACATTAAGGAATGGATGGAGATATCACATTTTTCAATTTGCAATGTCTATTATGTTATGGCTATTATATATTTTTGCTTTTAGATGATATCACCATTGGAGAAATATGTCGTCACCAATTCACTACAGAACTTTTATGCGATTTTCAACAATGAGATTCATTTAAACTGTAGTAAAATAAAGCAAAAACCCTACATTAATATTCAATATACATTAATATGCAATACCAGCTAAATAATACTGTTGCTAGAATCTTTTTATCAGTTAGCATGGAAAGGGATATGTATTTACGAAGAAAGGAAACCGGGTGTGCAACTGAGGGGGTAGCGATGACATGGATATTTGTGTTGAAGAATATGACTTGCAACAGTTTATTCTGCATCTCTCATACTTTCTATCATTTTATTTCAGTACTTCATAGCAATACAAATGATTATGATTGCCAAGGCACAAGTGGCAAAAAAACCTTTCCAAATCTGGGATATGCATTTATGGGCTACAACATCCTAAAGGGTTTTCCATTAGCTGTTGGGCCTGATCCTGGGTTCACATACCGAATATTTCGTCCAGACTACAGTAATGGTGGCCAGACTGCGGATTGTCGATACAGCGTTCCCAAGGGTTTGGATATCACTAGGGATGTTTCCTGTGTGACTTCCTTCTCATCTCAAATTGTCCAAACCCAGTATGAATTGCTCAAGGCACTATCTGCATCTACTACATATGTAGGTGAAGGATGGGGTTTCAGCTTTTCAGCAAGTGCAGGATACAAGCAAGCTTCATCCACTGTCTCTGATGCCAAGGTGGTTGTAATATACTCCAAAGCAAACTGTAATTATTATATCAGCAAACTGGAGAAAACACAGCCTCCGCCTTTTGATCCAGAGTTCTTGAAATGGGTAATAAAACTGAATAAAACACTTTACAATGAATCTGAACAGGAGAAAATTATATATTTAAATTTTTTTGAATATTACGGCACACACTTTCTTCACACAGTTACATTTGGTGCTTCCTTTGTACATGAATACAAAATGTCAGCTTCAAACTATACTTCTATGCGTGAGCTGGGTGTTGACATCGCTGCCACTGCTAGTTTTTCGTCAACGTTGATAAGTGTGCAGGGAGGTTTTAACCTAGTTGAATCCAAGAAATCTATAGCAAACCAATTTCTTTCCACTGTTCAAGAACGTACGATAACAAAAGGCGCACCTCCTCCAGCTGATGGTGAAGCCAGGACATGGGCTTCGGTTGTACAAGAAACACCAATTCCAACGACGTACGTACTAGGTTCCTTGGAAGATCTCTTCACTCAAGAGTACATGGAATCATTGGGAGTGAGTTACGATGAAATAAAACATAAAATAACAGCGTATAAAGGAGACTACTGTCATTTCCTTCGGGACAAGGGAATTCTTGACAACTGCCTAGATTTTGTCGATGTGATAGTTTTGGAAAGGACTCAGATTGTTGGGGACGTTAAAATTAAGACATTAGGTCGGGCAGATTGTTACAATAGTTGCCAGGAGGAAAAAGCATGTGTTGCGATAGATTTTTGCAATGACTGCACACGATCTGACTTGAATTACAACAAATGTCAAATGTATTATGAAAATAAATTTATGGAAGCAGAATCACACACCGCTATGGAAACTACTATATGGATCTCCAAAATAAAGAGTCAGTTGGTGTTGTACAATACAGCTGTTGTAGGGCTTGAACGGCTGAGTTCCGAAAGTGGTTATTCAGAAAGCGTTCAAGACTGTTTACAAAGATGTCTGGAAGACGAATACTGCATGACCTTTACATACTGCAACTGCTCCGAAAAGATAAGAAATTGTAAACTATATGCCCAGGATGGAATCATTAGGCTTATAACAGAAGATGGGTCTCAAACACATTTCCTTTCAAATATAATTAACTCAATTTATGACATTTTTACCACACCCCAACCAAATAATATCACTGGAAAAATGTAATACATCATGGCTGAAAGCAATGAACAGCAACATGACGCCATGCTTATATTTTTGAGGGGTAGAGGAGTTGTTTGTTGTATGTATCAACGGCAACAGACAAGTGTACTCAATGATCTAAACCATAGAACGTATCGATTTGTGGGTTTTTCTTCCTTATATAAATATTTCTAATCCATTTAGTAACTAATAATTAAATGAAATTTGTTCTTAAAATTATATAATGAAGAATCAATGTTTAATCAAGTTGCCGTTAGATAATATCGAGCTGAGAGAGATATGCCACAATTCCTACTGCCATATTGAAATAAAAATGTAATTAAAATATTTTAAGTCGGAATCATTTAAATACCCTAGGATAAGTTCAATGGGTGTAATTTGCCACAGGATCGGTACAATGGGGGTATTTTGACATATCTGTAATGTGTCGGTTAATTGCATTCAAAACAGCCAGTTAGGAATTACTGATGGCTTTGAATGAAATGGCAGTGCTTAGCTGAAAATGAAATTCAACCCACTTCATTCGTGCATAATCCATTACTACCATTTAAAATATATACTTCTGAAGATTTCGATTTTAACCGACCACTACACATATTTGCAGTCAGGCTGGTTTATAGAGGCAGTTTGTTTCTAGAGTGGACTAACTCTTGTTATAAATATCTGAAACAACAAATAGAAGTCTAAACTAATTTTCTTTTCAGCCACAAGTCTCAGATGGTAATGCTAATTCATTCAGTTTCTTGTCTGACAGTTTACAATCTTCTTCTGTCTCCTTGTGTCTGCCAGTCTGGCTGCAATTGTCTGTCCCCATATCTTCACATACATACAAGCAAACACTCAATATTTTTTTATACTGTTCTTAGAAAATGAGACAAATAATTGCCCTGGAATAAAACAAATAAACCTATTAGTTTGCCAATTTGAGGGTTGAGCCTGGTGCACTTTGCTTCTCAATTACTATTTCCAGCATTGCTTCACATGCCTTTCTTTAGCATGTATTCAGCCAGATTTATGCCTAGCAATAATGTATACTTGCCTGAGAGTTATCACTATGTTCATTCTGATTGTATAAATAATATATTGCAAAATATCAGTCTTTCAAAACATGTTGTATTCAATGCTTTGTGATTTTTCTGTATAGTCAATTAACCTTGGATTCTATCTCAGTTGGATAATTTTGTAGCTGAAACAAAAATATATGTACAGTGTATAACCATAATCACATCTATAAAGTTACTTCTGTCATATATGCAATCTGCACATAAAGGAATTAAAGAAACCTCCTTGGTATACAAAGAAAATATAAAACAAGAATTTTGACTGAATGCAATGAAATCTGAATATAAACAAATGTGTAGGTCATATTTTTATTTGTTAGCATATCCAACATCTTCTAAATGGACCTATTGGTGTTTGGTTTGAAGGGTTATAATATAATTCAGTTTTAGCAACACCAAAATTATTGAGAACTTATATACTTATTGAATGTTTAATACTATAAAGATAAAATTGTATATACTGGCTTAAAATGAAGACAACAATGAAGTACATATATATAAATTTGTTTAGTGAGAAACTATTGTGTAAATAATTATATATACTAAAAATTGGGGGATATAAAAGATTATAATGACACCTTGATATTTTGTGTACCATGGGTAACTGTAAATAATGTGACATTAGGTGTGCTGGTTGTAATGTTATGTGAGCTCTGTATTTTCTACCTGAAGGATATAAATTTAATTTATACTGAATATTAAGTGGGAGGGGAGACTGGATTAGGTTTGGGTGTAAATCAAATATGCCTAATGTCTGTGCCAAGTAGGAGAATCTTGGTGGATAACTTGGTAGAATAGCAGGCTCGTAATACAAGGGTCATAGGTTCGACATCCATTCAAGACAGTCACTCTCTGCTGACTGTGTGACCTGTAAAACATACCTTAGCACTTATTTTTTTTTGGCATACTACAACAAACAAAATGTTAAAATGGCTGCAAACAGCAAACAGACAACACATTCATTTCTGTGCTGGTCATTGGTGAACATTTCATTCAAAATACAGGTAAAAAATAAAAGTTATGAATAATATATTTGCTGAAAACAAAATTAAAATATTCATTTCTTAAAAGACTAGGAGAAATTTTCATAAACAAAGAACACTGTAATAAAAATTGAGAAGTATATTTTAAATAGCAACATAAAATACCATTAGAATGTATCCATCCATTGTGGGTGAATCTTTAAAAAAACTCATTGAATTCTCTATAATTTTGAGTTTAAATGTAAATTTAGAATATACACATCTTCATATATTTGGTGAATTTATGACAGAATTCAAAACAAGATCACTTTCTTTGCAATCAATTAAAACAATGATGTCATACTAAAGGGTTGTTTAAATGTAATTTTATAGCACACCATTTTGTCAACAATTCCTCTTTTGAAACAGAACATCAACACGTATCATACACACTTTTCTGAATAAAACACAGTATGTGTATCAAATGTTGCAAAATCATATTTTAAATTATTTTAACACATTTGCTGGTAGTGAATTCAAATCTATAATAACATTTCAAGTATATTATACTCAATTTTCATGATTTGCAGCCATGTTTGCAACTGTTGTCAGTTCTTGTTATCATTAGGAACCTAGAAGAATAGTTCAAAGATTATTACTACAATAAAATAGGAAAAGAGAAACAATAAATGGGTCCAGTCTTGAATCAGCAGTAGGTTGACAATATTACTTGAACAAAGTTAAACATTGAACCTATTATAGCACATCAGCTTCATCATATCAGTGTTGGACTGATTCTATAATGTAATGCATTTTATGTATGCTTGTATTGTTATATTGGCATTATAATTTGCATATGTGTTGATTTGTATTATTTGAATATATTCTTTTCATTTAACCATTTATAATTTTTACTGGTATTTTTAAATAATGACTTATTTAGTTCTTGTCTTGTAGTGTAACCTCAGTAAATGTGTGTTTAACATATTACAATCATTTCATATTACAAATAGCATAGTTTTTACATTCTGTAGGATATTGTTAAGTACATGTAAAGATTTCATCCATTATGGATATTTATGCATTGTGATGATGGTTGTTAGACTTCAAGTCCTTTTGTTGGGGGATATATCACACAAGGTCTTATTAAGCAATGACCATGTCAAAAGTCAAAGCATTAAATATAACATAATGACCCTAATCGAGATTGTATCTAAAAAAAATGAATTTTACAGAATGAAAATGAACTTGCTCCTAATGCAAAGAATAGGCTCTCCATTCCTATTCCTGTCATCAAGCACAAAAAGTCACAAACCCCAATCTTCACACACAGTTCCATATAACCCCATTCACCTTGTCAAACATGTAACAAGCATTTATCCCTTATGTAGAATCGACCATTCAGCCAATACATTGAATTGCATTTCTGTCACAATAGTAGACTACAGCTTTGTAGCACATTTTTTGGGATTAGGAAACAGTTTTTTGGGGAAGATAAAAACCATTAGAATGAAAAGGACAGCAATAGGAGTACTTTATCAAAGGGGGGTAATTTCTGTTACTGAAGGGGTTGTACAACTTATAATAAAAAAATTATATTTGAGAAGAACCTAAGAAAGTTTACTTATCATGTCTTAGGCAAATATACAGAGTCAGTACCTACATGGAATGGGGACATTCCTAAAACATTCCTAATTCCTAATATTACTACATCCCTACTAGCAGTAAAACTTCAGCTGAGGTGGTGTTAATGTGCAAGAGAAATAGTCTTGTCAATAATATAAGACCTAGAGATATATATTTGTCACATGCATACATATAGTATCAAAATATTAAATTAAATAAACATAAAAAGAAAAACAAAATATGAAATTTTCAATCTTTCATTCTTGTTTGGGAAAAATTAATAGACCAATTTTGATTCATGAAATGATAAAGGGCTACAGTAGCATCTGATGATATATTGTCATAGTATTGTTATAGTATAGTATAATATAATATAGTATTGACAAATATATATATATAGTATTGACAAATATAATATAATATAGTATTGACAAATATGTCTATGAAAATGTAAATGATTTGAAATTTGAGCAAAATATATATTAAGGATAAAGAGAGAGGTTAGGATTATTATGAATATACAGAACATCAAGTTCACAGTGAAACAGTATAATTTCTGTTAAATTGAATTGTCAGAGACCTGAATCTTATAGCATGTAATCCTCCATTCCACTCATGAAGTGTTAGAGTCAGGAACTATTTAATAAAATAACAAAGTATATCCAACAATCTGATATATTTATAAAACTGTATAGTACGGCCAAAGGATTTTAAGACTTCATGTTAATGGTTAACACAGATGCTCAAAAATATTATCAAATAAGCAATTAATTTTGAGTAGTTTAGGTGTTCTTGGCATATAATATGAACCCTAATCTTTTGATTACACTCAAATTATTGTGATTAAATAAAATTGAAAACCAAACAAACTAGAGAAAACATCTGAATCTTGGACCATAAATGCCCACAGTCAAGTTTTAAATTCTGTAAAGTCTGCAGAATTTATTTCCAAAAGTAATTATCAAACAGTGTGAATCTAACAACAGAACATTTTATTACAATAAAATTAATCTCATGATAGTAGACAAAAGGAAATCAAAATTTGTACAAATGCATCTAATTGTGACCAATACATGTTGCATGTGCCATCACCTGATTTCCAGGTATGTTTTCCTAGAAAAACCCTCATCTATTGTTCTTGCTGTTGAATTCCTCAACAAAATTGTGACATCATTTACTTCACTCCATATCAACCAAGCAAAAAGCCATGTACCACACTCTATATAATAATAATAATAATAATAATAATAATAATAATAATAATAATAATAATAATAATAATAATAATAATAAAAATAATAATAATAATATTAATAATAATGAAAAACAATAATTCCTTCCTCTTTTAAACACAAAAATATCTTTCTTACAAATATCTGGCAGCTTTCCAGAAACTTTCATCAGGTGAAGGATGTCGAAAACTAATTAGAAACATTAATTTTAACTCAGGAATGATATTAACTGTAACTTTCATCATTTAAGTGGATTTAAGACAATTTACATTTAGCTCCAAACCCTTCATAAATATTTTGTCAAGCTGAAAAATCGTAAGAATCACTCTGCTTTTCAGTCTCCTAGGCATGCTATATGAACAAGTGAGATAATCAAAATTTTGTTTTGAACCTAAAAAGTTGCATTGATGGGGATAAGAAACAATAGAGACATAAATGCAACCCAAATGGATCTTGTAGTCCTTATAATTTGTTTCTTACTGTGCACAGACCATTAGAAATATATTAGTATTAATGTAATTATGTTTTCTGTACTGCATTATAAAGTTTGATATACTTCAGTAATGCACAATTGGCCGATTTTCTACCTGAAGTGCAAGACGAAGGGAGATAATTCCAAATTTGTTTAGGAACTGGTTTACACTTAATAAATAATTGATTTACAAGAAAAGCAGTGATGAAATTTTGCTGTTGTTATGTTGTCAATTTTGTATGTATGTTTGTATGTATGTATGTATGTATGTATGTATGTATGTATGTATGTATGTATGTATGTATGTATGTATGTATGTATGTATGTATGTATGTATGTATGTATGTATGTATGTATGTATGTCACTATGTATGTAAACCACCTGCAATTCATGTTCAAATTTATTTTGTGTAGAAAATTAAGAATTATCCATGATGCTTGACGATTGAAAATTGATATAAAAAATTTAGTTGTTAATTAAGTATTAAAATCCATATGTTCTGGATCTGTACATGCCTTTTGATATTTATTCAATGTTCCTTTGGAATTTTTGATAAACATCAAACCACTTGCAAAGTAATTAGAAACAGATTTGTAACCAAATTTTCTATACTGGCTTGATGTCAATAGCATTGCAAACATTTCAAAAATGCAATTTTTGTTGAGTATTTCCTCTCATTCTTCCTTTTGAAGAATGGTAGCATTTAAAAATTGGAAAAGAGAATAATACAAAATATTTGCAGAACTTTAGTCTGATCATATTTAATTATTTCTTGGTTACTCAGCATCATAGAAACTGTAATTTTATCTACCTGAATGAAATGTAACTAGGGAAACGCTGATGCATATGAAATAAAAGTTTATCCATACAACTTACCATTAGGAGGTCTTCTCTTCACTCACATCTCTATGAAGAATATACAATGACTCAGCTGTGAAGGAATCATCTTTTTATTCACATTCCATATGATGAATCAACAAGAATTCAGTCGTGCACTGGAGAATAAATTTAAATTCATAATGTTTCAATTGTGAAGTAGTTGTTAAAGGATACAAAAGTTTATAATGAATAAAAAGTGTTTTTTTTTTCTGAACAGATATAAAGCAATGCAGTTCTATGTGGAACAGGTAGAGATTTGCTTTTAATAAACATTCACCTCAAAAAATATGATAAACAGCAAAAGAATGGGAGTATGCCAAATGGAAAATAACAATGATCTTAATCACACCATACAATATGTTTTGATAGTCAAAGGATCAGGAAATTATGCAAAGTTTTCAAATTATCTACACATGAAAGACAATTTAAAATTAAAATATTAAATGAAAACAATTCTCAAATTAGGTATATCATATAAGACCTAATGGATCTGTAATCAATTTTGTAAGAATAAATGAATATGTAATCAATCATATAAAACTTAACGGATCTGTAATCAATTATGTAAGAAAAAATGGGTATGTAATCGATCATATAAAACTTAACGGATCTGTAATCAATTATGTAAGAATAAATGGGTATGTAATCAATCATATAAGACTTAATGGATCTGTAATCAATTATGTAAGACTAAATGGGTATGTAATCAATCATATAAGACTTAAGGGATCTGTAATCAAATATGTAAGTATAAATGGGTAAGTAATCAATCATATAAGACCTAATGGATCTGTAATCAATTATGTAAAAATAAATGGGTATGTAACCAATCATATAAAACTTAATGGATCTGTAATCAATTATGTAAGAATAAATGGCAATGTAATCAATCACATAAGACTTAATGGATCTGTAATCAATTATGTAAGAATAAATGGGTATGAAATCAATCATATAAGACTTAATGGATCTGTAATCAATTATGTAGGTATAAATGGGTAAGTAATCAATCATATGAGACTTAATGGATCTGTAATCAATTACTAAGAATAAACGGGTATGTAATCAATCATATAAGACTTAATGGATCTGTAATCAATTATGTAAGAATAAATGGGTATGTAATCAATCGTATAAGACTTAATGGATCTGTAATCAATTATGTAAGTATAAATGGGTAAATAATCAATCATATGAGACTTAATGGATCTGTAATCAATTATGTAAGAATAAATGGGTATGAAATCAATCATATAAGACTTAATGAATCTGTAATCAATTACTAAGAATAAACGGGTATGTAATCAATCATATAAGACTTAATGGATCAGTAATCAATTATGTAAGAAAAAATGGGTATGTAATCAATCATATAAGACTTAATGGGTCTGTAATCAAGTATGTAAGAATAAATGGGTATGTAATCAATCATATAAGACTTAATGGATCTGTAATCAATTATGTAAGTATAAATGGGTAAGTAATCAATCATATGAGACTTAATGGATCTGTAATCAATTATTTAAGAATAATCAGGTATGTAATCAAACATATAATACTTAATGGATCTGTAATCAATTATGTAAGAATAAATGGGTAAGTAATCAATCATATGAGACTTAATGGATCTGTAATCAATTATGTAAGAATAAATGGGTATGTAATCGATCATATAAGACTTAATGGATCTGTAATCAATTATGTAAGAATAAATGGCTATGAAATCAATCATATAAGACATAATGGATCTGTAATCAATTATGTAAGAATAAATGGGTATGTAATCAATCACATAAGACTTAATGGATCTGTAATCAATTATGTAAGAATAAATGGGTATGAAATCAATCATATAAGACTTAATGGATCTGTAATCAATTATGTAGGTATAAATGGGTAAGTAATCAATCATATGAGACTTAATGGATCTGTAATCAATTACTAAGAATAAACGGGTATGTAATCAATCATATAAGACTTAATGGATCTGTAATCAATTATGTAAGTATAAATGGGTAAGTAATCAATCATATGAGACTTAATGGATCTGTAATCAATTATGTAAGAATAAACGGGTATGTAATCAATCATATAAGACTTAATGGATCTGTAATCAATTACGTAAGTATAAATGGGTATGTAATCAATCACATAAGACTTTAATGGATCTGTAATCAATTATGTAGGTATAAATGGATATGTAATCAATCATATAAGACCTAATGGATCTGTAATCAATTATGTAAGAAAAAATGGGTATGTAATCGATCATATAAGACTTAATGGGTCTGTAATTAATTATGTAAGAATAATTGGGTATGTAATCAATCATATAAGACTTAATGAATCTGTAATCAATTACTAAGAATAAACGGGTATGTAATCAATCATAAAAGACTTAATGGATCTGTAATCAATGATGTAAGAATGAATGGGTGTGTGATCAGTCATAGAAAACTTAATAGATCTGTAATCAATTATGTAAGAAAAAATGGGTATGTAATCAATCATATAAGACTTAATGGATCTGTAATCAATTATGTAAGTATAAATGGGTATGTAATCAATCATATAAGACCTAATGGATCTGTAATCAATTATGTAAGAAAAAATCGGTAAGTAATCGATCATATAAGACTTAATGGGTCTGTAATTAATTATGTAAGAATAATTGGGTATGTAATCAATCATATAAGACTTAATGGATCTGTAATCAATTATGTAAGTATAAATGGTTAAGTAATCAATTATATAAGACTTAATGGATCTGTAATCAATTATGTAAGAATAAATGGTTATGTAATCAGTCATATGAGACTTAATGGATCTGTAATCAATTATGTAAGAATAAATGGGTATGTAATCAGTCATATAAGACTTAATGGATCTGTAATCAATCATGTAAGAATAAATGGGTATATAATCAATAATATAAGACTTAATGGATCTGTAATCAATTATGTAAAAATAAATGGCAATGTAATCAATCATATAAAACTTAATGGATCTGTAATCAATTATGTAAGAATAAATGGAAAAGTATTCAATCATATAAGACTTAATGGATCTGTAATCAAATATGTAAGAATAATCAGGTATGTAATCAAACATATAATACTTAATGGATCTGTAATCAATTATGTAAGAATAAATGGTTATGTAATCAATCATGTAAGACTTAATGGATTTGTAATCAATTATGTAAGAATAAATGGGTATGTAATCAATCATATAAGACTTAATGGATCTGTAATCAATTATGTAAGAATAAATGGGTATGTAATCAATCATATAAGACTTAATGGATCTGTAATCAATTATGTAAGAATAAATGGGTATGTAATCAATCATATAAGACTTAATGGATCTGTAATCAATTATGTAAGAATAAATGGGTATGCAATCAATCATATAAGACTTAATGGATCTGTAATCAATTATGTAAGAATAAATGGGTATGTAATGAATCATGTAAGACTTAATGGATTTGTAATGAATTATGTAAGAATAAATGGGTATGTAATCAATCATATAAGACTTAATGGATCTGTAATCAATTATGTAAGAATAAATGGGTGTGTAATCAATCATATAAGACTTAATGGATCTGTAATCAATTATGTAAGAATAAATGGGTATGTAATCGATCATAAAAGACTTAATGGATATTGTTATCAATTATGTAAGAATAATAGGGTCTGTTATTAATTGCATGTGACTGAATGGGTCTGTAATCAATTATGTATGATCAAATGGGTCTGGGTAAAATAATTTAACTCCTTTTCATGAAAATGTTACATGATGCAAATAAAACTCCTATTTTTCCACAACAGTGATAACATTTTTCACTGGTGACCCTGACCTTTGACCTTTTGACTAATGAGTCTCATATGTTATGTTCTATGTGCCCTGTTAAGCATATGTAATAAGTCTGTATCACTGGTATTACATGATATAAGGTCTATATATAACATAACATTTTTGCAACTTTTCACTTAAAATTATTATATTTATTCATTTGTGCCACAACGAAATAAGAGTGATGGGAAATAATTATCTTTAAATCTTCCATGTTTTCTATCTCAGTTTCATTTGTAAATATATTTCATGAAACACTTGATCTTAAGCAACAATAAATTGTTTAAACCATTAGGTCTATGTGCACCCTAATGAGAGGGAGACAAGTGCCTCAATGTTTTAGTATGCAGGAATACATGACTGAAAGGAGCAGGTTCGAAATCCTAACATCAGGCCATGGTACAGTGGACGTTCTTGTGCAAACCAATTTTTGGTGTAATATATGTCTCTTCAATTAATTGCCAAATCTTAATATGTTAGAAGAGCATCTATTACTTCACAAGTACTAAACTATGCTATCTGTGTACATTTTCTTGTTTTAGTAATACAACTGATATAAATCTGCATTTGGGCCAAAACAGGAGTCAGAAACCAGTGGTCTCCCTTGGGACTGAAGGCTTCAGAAGAAATCCATTTGGAACATTCTTAGTTATCTAATGCTATTTAAATGACTATGACTAAATAGACTTTGAAGTAATAATATTGTGTGTTTTTTGTAGATGAATGTTATGCTAGAATTGTAAGGAATGTGCTCTTGTAAAATATTCGGTGTTAAAAATAGTGAAAATGATCTTTCATCAATCAATAAGATAACAAATCTTTTAGTCTTCAGTGTCATTCCTGTACACCTGAAGCTATTGATTGTGTTGATGATCACAATGCCAAATCATCTAGTCACTGTGATGTCATGAAGGTATTGTGATGTAAATAAAGGTTTGATAGCAGGTCAAAACCAATGTTATTCACATCCTAATGTTTTTTAAAGGGATGAATCCTTGGGATAGGGCTTAGAGAGAAGTGCTCATAAAATGATTTGATAGGTATTACTGAAGAACACATGTTACTCACAAAAGTAGAGGGATTATGATAACAATAATCATAATTATTTTTTAATAATAAAATAATAATAATAATAATAATAATAATAATAATAATTTTTTAATTATAATTTTAAGATTGCCACTATGCAAATCAGCACTATATTCAGCTGGACCTACAAGACATGATAAGAAATATTTTATTGAAAATCCCACACTGATATGACCATTCACTCGGGAGAGGTGGCAATATCAAGATCCAACATGGCTGCTGTTGTGACCATATTGAACATCAGATTGGTTTTATATAATACCAATTAGAGATCATCAGGCATATTATATTGAAAAGCAATCAATCATTCTGTTCAAGATGACTAGCAATATCAAGACATTCAAGATGGTCAGGGGCCCCGAGTGGCCGAGTGGTCTAAAGCGCTGTCCGTTACGGATCACTGCCATCTCACCTCTGTCTGCGTGGGTTTGAGTCTAGGATTCGGCAAATGTGGATATGTGAGAAAGCTTGCCAGTAGCTTCTCGTGGGTCGGTGGTTCTTTCCGGTGATTTCCCGGTTTCTTCCTCCACCATTAATACTGGCCGCCATGAATAGCCTATCGTGTGCTGAAAAATGGCGTTAAGCACAACAACAACAACATCAAGATGGTCACTTTGGATGTCTCAGTGGCACCAGTTTCATTTGGAACCACTTAAAATATTAGACGAAAGTAAAGGTTTATGCTAATCATCCAATGTGAGGAACAGTTAGAACAAACATCTGTCTGAGACCGGTAGAGCTAAAAAAAAAAGCCTCTCAAAGAGACTAATGCTCTCCTGTGCGGAAAGATCTACATAGAATTCAAGTTAAGAAAATTCCACTTCTGAGTTCTGTAACAGTTGTATGCTTTCCTCTTTTAACAGGTTTAGAATTGTTGTGTAGATGTTAACATTTACATGCAGACAATGGATAACAGCAACTGGTAACACAGTATGCTACTCCCCATATTTTGAATATAGGGGACACATTTTATGTACATAATTCAGGCATGTACAACTTCATCAAGGTCTCATGATGGACAAAGATTTTTAGATTTTTATGATTAAAATACAAATGAATGAAACAAAAAACCCAAAGTTGTGATACAGCCTGCAGAATGTACATATCTGACATATTTGATTCCTCAAGAACTTGTGTCTCATGAACATTTATACAAAACTTAAATACCTCAATGAGGATAAAACAAACTTATATTTGTATAGCTATAATAAACAAAATTAACAATTATGGTTCTTTTGGCCATGCACATTATTCTTTATGCAAAGTGATGCCTATAATGCTAATGCAGATGGAGTAACAACACCAATCATGGGTTATCTGATGGATGGACATTGGTCATTCCATTAACTCTTCTAGTCTATGACCAGTAGAGAAAAGAAACAATTCCTAACTTTTCATTTTTGTTCTGGTGATACTGATGGCAGCAGCAAAGGGGAGGTAATAACCAGTGTCTAGCTCATGGTACGTGATCAACATTTATTACGGAAACTTTACATTGATATTACATTAGGTAACCTGTTAAAATTGCTGTAAGTCACATTAAATAAATCCAGTGATAACTAGTCTTCCCAACCTCAAAAGCAATATATATTGTCATTTACTCAACATACACCTGATATGTTCCCATTCATGAAAAAACAGTTTTAACAACAACAGGAATTTATAAAATATGAGTAAATGGCAAGGAAAGGAAACAAGACAAGCTAAAAACTCATTTCAAGAACAGACTTGTTAAAATTGATTAACTAGCAAAAAGTACATACCACCAAAGAAAACTATTGACATTAAATCTGTTTATTATAATCAATCCCTTGTGCATTTGGATGAACATCTGGATGTGGTATAAGCTGGTGTTTCAACCAATTTTTCCTAACCTTCTACCAAGCATATTGAGACCTGTAACAAGAAAAAGAAGTGATAGTGAGGGTCTGTCATTCTCAGTGAAAACATGACTATTGAGAAAAACTACAGTCAAATTCAATAAACCTTTTGAATATTTCACAGAACACTATTTATTTTATCAGCTATAGAACCAATCTACATGTAGTAGTATACTAAAAGCCCTATTGAAAGAATTAAAGTTGTTGATTGGCTGAAAATAATTACTGTAAAAAAGACACAATTTTTCAAAAGCCAGATAAGAAAAACTGTACACATAAGGTTTGAAGAAATGCCATTGTATCTCAGTCAGAGAATCACAGATTAATTGATATGAATCTAAACATCACACATGAATAGATTTGTATTGCGGGCATCATCAAGGTATCACTGTTACATCGTACTGGATTAATGGATGTATATCTGAATACCTAGAAAGACAAGGATGTCAATCTAAATATCTCACAAGGTTAAAGATTTATGTTTGGTACTTCCATTGTATCACTCTCATAGCATTGCTGTAGTAATGGATGTAAATCTGGTATCAAACTGGGCTAGATTTTTATATTGGGTACCTACATGGGACTTTTCTCTGGGCTAGAGGTTTTACTTGGTTACCTAAAATACCCTTTCCCCAAGATCAAGAAATGCAGCATATTTTTTGACCATTTCCTTATTATTCATTCATAGCTTATAGATGTGGTTTGTCAGTCTCACCATGCAAATATAATATTTAGATCTAATATTAACATATGGATTATGTGAAATGGAAATAGGTGTTTGTGCCTAGTTTGAGTGCTGATCAACCCCATGAAATGTGTAAATACATTTCTTGTTAGAATTGAACAGTTAGAGGACTTGAGTATTTACCTACAGCAGGTAAAGGCAGAGAAACCCTGATTTTGTTTAGGATAATCAATATATCTGCAGAAATGAATGATCCACACTTTCAACAACTTACTTTATTTCATGCATATTTTTATACCATGTCCTGAAGAAATTAAGATTGAGATACAAATAAAACAGGTACATAATCAACAATTTCATAAACATTGTTTATACACATTGTCTCAAAACAATTAAATTATAAATAAAGCTAGCAAAAAGGTCAGCAACATACACTATTTAATAACAATTGTGTATAGCTTGCCTTAAGGATGACAAGTTAAAGTCAGAACTATTTTCATTCAGGACCAAGTGGACATGATAATATGACATTCTATTCAGGTGTAGATAATAAGATTTTCAAGGTTGCCACTGTGGTAGCCATATTGACTGCCCAAGCAGAATTAATTTGAAATTATTGCCTACAGAGGGAGAGGCAACAGAACATCCCCTAGGCTCCTTTGATCTATAAGCTGCTCTACTTTGAAAATGTTTGAACTCAGTAATAAATGCAACTTAAAATATTTTTTTTTTTAATTTCTGAAAGTATTCAATATAACAACCACAACAACCACATCCAAACCACCCAGATAAAAGGAAATAAGATTATCCACCCCTGAAACACACACAGACCAAGAAACAGTGGATTGTGTCAAAACACATAGAACCCCAGAGCGATCAAGGAAAGCAGCCTATATGAGGACAGGAAAACTACAATTAAAATCTCTTTAGAAAAATACAAAAAATAAATAAAGCAAAACAACAACAATAATTCTATGCCCTAAATCAAGCTAAAGTAAATAGTCATAACTCACCACTTCAGACTATCTCTAATAACATATCTTCAAGTCAAGATGGAGGGACTGAACCCTAAAGTTGTTGTTGTTGCTGTTGTTGGTGTTGGGTTTAATGCCATTTTTCAGCACATGATAGGCTATACATGGTGGCCAGTAAAAATGGTGGAGGAAGAAAACGGGAAATATGCTGAAGAAACTACCGACCCTCAAGAAGCGAATGGTGAGCTTTATCACATAGACTCAAACACACGCTGACAGAGGTGAGATGGCAGTGATCCATAACAGAGAGTGCTTTAGACCACTTGTCCACTCGAGGCCCTGAACCTTAAAGTCTTTATCTTGAATATTAATGACACACAAGGGAAAAGAGATGCAGTCATTAAACTCACTGAACAACTGACATCAGTTTAATATATGAAACTTACAATATAACTAAACAAAGTATTGAAATCTGGAAAAGACTCTACACATTCTAGTCTTAGTGAATGATTAAAAAACAGACCACAAATCCATGGTTGTCACTAAATAAGAAGTAAAGCCAAAAGACAAAATTGGGATGTCTCGTACATACCCTATACATATCATACATGGGAAGACTTAACATTCCCTAAAGGGGCCCCAAGTGGCTGAGTGGTCTAAAGCTCTGTCCGTTAAGGATCACTGCCATCTCACCTCTGTCTGCGTGGGTTCTTGTGGGTCTAGGATTCAGTGAATGTGGATATGTGAAAAAGCTTGCCAGTAGCTTCTCGTGGGTCGGTGGTTCTTTTCGGTGATTTCCCGGTTTCTTCATCCACCATTAATACTGGCTGCCATGAATAGCCTTTCATGTGCTGAAAAATGGTGTTAAGCCCGAAAACAACAAAAACAACATTCCCTAAAATTTCCTATAATTCCCTAGGGAATTATACAACGTTTTCAGTTTCCGCAACTAGTCTATACAAGCTGGTTGTATTTATAGTTTTAGCCCATGTGAAGACAGCCATGTAGAGGTTTCCAAACACAATGTTTTTGTGTTTATTTGTTTGTCGTATATATGTTTTGTATTTGCCTTTGAAAAAGACTCATTAAGAGTCGAAACGCTTAGGCTACTTATTTACTAGTTTCGTACTGTTCGTCGTCAGTTTATTGCATCTATTTTAATCAATCCCTGACACATGTGATCCCTTGGTGGATCCAGTATGCTTGAAAGGGTTGTTCTTCACCATATGATTTGTATTCTTTATATATATATATATATATATATATATATATATATATATATATATATATATATATATATATATATATATATATATATATACACACACACACACCTGTTAAATACAACAGAAGAAAAAACAATTCATTTTATCTGGGGCCACAGATTACTGTTAACTGTGTGTGAACTGTACTAACCAAATGAAGAAAGGGCCTTGGCCTTATACATATAATAATAAACAATAGGCACACATAATAAATAGAATAAGGAAATTAACAATGGGAACACAATCGGACAGCAATATACATTTATCTCTTTTGCTACATATGTAAAGGGAATGATAACATATACATAGATCATAGAAACCAAGTCACTAGTTTTGATTAATGACTTTTCCACATGATTAAAAAATAACATTTGCTTTTTTCAATCTTTGCATGTAATTGTTGTAATTTGAACTATTATCTTTTTCCTTGTTGCCTTGCTTCAAACACATCTAACTGCAATGCTACTGTAATATGGGTCTTAAAGTTTGAGATCGTTGAATAAATAGACTGACTTTCAAGTTATACCTATAACAATATTTGATTTTATTTGCTGTATTAATATACATTTCCAGTTGAAATCTGATAAAGATTGTGGGAAAAAATAATCATAACCTGTAGATACCAGGTTAAGCAATAGGCTATACCCTGACATCACAATAATAATAACAGGACAATTTAACAATGGCATATACTTGTCCCAATCTTGATGTATGTGCTGCATAAATTGTAAATCAATTTCAAATTTTAATGCTAGTTCAGTGGCTCTCATTCTGTCACACATTATCCAAGAGAATTAAAACAATGTATATGCAACCACTTGTGATGGATGAAGGGAAGTTGCACCAGCATTTTTGGTGACAACACAGGGGCTCCTTACAAAGAAAATTAGGAGTATATGTTAAAATATTTAGGGCGGAGGATTCTAAATTAAAACAGTATAACACACTATGATAGGTAGACTCCAACCCTAAATTTATGAATGGATACTCATAAATTTTGTCTTATTAAGCATATGCATGTGTGTGAGAATGGGTACATGACATGAATATGAAAGTACCTGTCAATCACAGACTGTTTAAGTTAAACCAAGTGTTTTAATGGAACATGATAAGTAGTGTACAACAATTTGTTTAAAATTAGCACCTGCCTACTTCTAAAGCTAACAGAAAACAATATTTATAACCATCATATTTTGAATTTAGTCCTACTATTTAAGATATAGCTCATGTTTTTGTTTAAGTACTACACTCCTTGATGGGTCTTACATGGTAGAACTAATTTTGACTCTAATTTTGGTATCATAAAATCAATCACTTGGTTTTTTACAAATATAGTAATCATGCGATCTGACTTAGGCTAAAAATCATTGAATGATATCAGATGATAAAAATGGATAACTGATTTGTTACAGTGATATCAATTATTAGGATGTAACAGATGTTATTTGAGAATAGGATGGACATGATATGGAAAAAGTGAAATTCATGGGTGCATTTTATAATAGTGTACTCGCCAGCAGTTCTGACATTTTCTCAAAATAAAACTTGTGATTCAGAACTAGTAACTTATAGTCAGAGACAGAATTTTCGATTTCTTAAAAATGTACTTTTAAAATTAAAAACATAAAAAAGTTTGAATCTACTATAAATTCACGATCTATCTGTATAAACCTGATTATAATAAATTACTGTTGGTCTGCAAAATCTTGCCCTGAAACCTGATTTGATGCAGTCTATTTAGTAAGTGGACTGTAAGAAAATGGGTCCCTACTTATCCATTTGACTAGTAAGGAAATAATTGACTTTCCTGTGACTGTAGATTAAATCTATTCATGTGTCCCATGCATCATTTGTGAACATTCATTGCTAATCACCCTATTTACAATGCAGACAGATCAATGATGTAACTCCAGGTAGACAGACCTAACCCCAGTTACATAAATGGGATTGGTTGTACAATATTTTCCATAGAACAACAAATACCTAATCAAGTTTTTTAAAGTATAAATTGTAAAACTTAATAGAACATGCAACTGAAAAGGGGCTATGTAATAAATACAAAACCACAGAAGTATTTCATTCTGAGTTGGGGAGAAAGAACTTGTTTAATATGGTGTAGGAACATATGTCTTGGCCTTACAGCCTCACAATTCCTATGATATATCAAACATGTCCTTTCTGCCCACTCTACACAAAACATATATGAAGTTTGTATAATTATCTGATGCTGATTTTCCTATTTGACTGTATCCTAAATATTTATGTTCATAAGATGATAATGGCATACAAAAAACAGTCTTTTGCTTGATAGCTAAAACATATAAGATCTTGATAACGTTTTATAGCAACTGAATAAGAAATACAGTCTGCTGGTCTAGAGAGGCAACAAGTTCTGCCAAACAGTTGCACATAAACTCATTAATATGAACTAATCTCAATTATTATAACACCTGTCTATGACAGTGATAATATAAGCTTAAGATGGAGCAAACTCTGATTAATATTAAACCTGTAGAGTGGTAACAAGCTCAATAAAATCAGATGGAAAATTATCTCAATAATGTGTATCTCTTGTGTATAATAAAACTCACCTCAATAATATATGACTTATTAACAATCTGTATAAAATTTCATCCAAAATATATTGTTGCTAGATTGTTGACAAGCTCAGCCAATCAGATGCAAGTCACATAAAATAATATGCACATTTTACACCAATAGACAACAAACAGGATCATGATGATATAGACCTATTTGCCAAGTTGGACCAAAATCTTTAAAATAAATAGTCTATAGCCATAATATGAGCTGCAAGACTGCCTCTTAGGTATGTCAGATATGTACATAGGTCTTGGTCATAATAAAACTCATGCAACATTTTGATGATAATTGCATATTTACCAATAGGAAAGGGGTGTTTATACTACATTAAATAGAGTAATTTTAGCCTATTGGCCAAAATGAAAGGGGTATCTGCATTACATTACATCAATGATACTGCCCTTTTTATCAATAAGAAAGAGGTATATGTATTACATTAAATGAATGATATTGGATTATTTACCAACAACAAAGGGGTGACTGTATTACTTTAAAGAATGATATTGGCCTACATTACTTGGATGATATTGACCTATTTAACAACAAAAGAGGGGTGTCAGTATTACATTAAATGGATGATATTTGCCATGTCTATATTACAACACATGGATGATATTGGTCTATTTATAAAAATGGAAGGGACGTTTGATTTACATTAAATAGCCTTTGAAAGAATTATATCCAACTATTTACCAATAGAAAAGGGATGTCTGTCACATTAAATGGATGATATTGGCCTATTTAACAAAAGGATAGGGGTGTCAGTATTACATTAACATTTAAAAGATACTGTCTGCAGAATTTAGTTATCATTGTAATGAGATTATGGTACATGTATTCACTTCCTGTGGTCATTACCATAAAATATAATGAGTAAAATGTACAGTAATCAAATTTTGTGGTCCAATATTAAGCACTCCAGTTAAATCCATTCAATGAAAAATATGAACATAGAATCATTCTAAACTGCAGAATGTTGTTCCAGACTGATTGGTAATATAATTGCATATCTTTGGAAGACAAATTCAAATTTCTTAGATCAAGTCTTTTCATTAGGGTTATTTCGTTATGGAAGCTTCTAAAGGCACCAGTCACACCAATCAAGTCTCTTCATATATAATTATCGTAATGTGGAAACTTATCAAGGCACTAGTCACACCAATCAAGTCTCTTCATATATAATTATCTCAATGTGGAAACTTATCAAGGCACCAGTCACACCAATCAAGTCTCTTCATATATAATTATCTCAATGTGGAAACTTATCAAGGCACCAGTCACACCAATCAAGTCTCTTCATATATAATTATCTCAATATGGAAACTTATCAAGGCACCAGTCACACCAATCAAGTCTCTTCATATACAATTATCTCAATTTGGAAACTTATCAAGGCACCAGTCACACCAATCAAGTCTCTTCATATATAATTATCTCAATGTGGAAACTTATCAAGGCACCAGTCACACCAATCAAGTCTCTTCATATATAATTATCTCAATGTGGAAACTTATCAAGGCACCAGTCACACCAATCAAGTCTCTTCATATATAATTATCTCAATGTGGAAACTTATCAAGGCACCAGTCACACCAATCAAGTCTCTTCATATATGATTATTTTAATGCAGTGGCTTGTGAAGGCACTATATCATTATTTACCAAGCTTGATCAAAATCTAATAAAATGTACTGTCTATAGAGTGGATCAAAAGTCACCATCTGAGATGCAAGACCGTCTCATAAATATGTGCATAGGTGTTGCTCATAATAAAATCATACAACATCTCCACAATATTAGTCTACTTATCAACATAAAAAGAGGTGTCTGTATTACATTAGATTGGATAAATCACATACAGAATCTTGATAGATAATGTCTAAACAATTTATTTATTGTTGTAATGTTAATCAATCTTTAACTTGCTATGGTCACTGCCATACACTATACTGAGTAAAATGAACAGTAATCAAACTTTGCAGTCCTATATCTAAAGTAAAAAAAAAAATAATCTATTTATTGAAAAATAGGAAATTTAGAATGTTGTTCGAAAATAACTGTGATGACCAATACATAATTTTGGTAAAACAATTTCTAATTTCACAAATCAAGGCCTTTTCATTTAGGATCCTCTCAATGTGGAAGCTTGTCAAGACACCAGTCATTTATACTCTATATCTAAAAGCTGAAAATCTACAAAACATCATTGGGTACAAGGGTGGAATTACTACAGTGATATTAAATTCAACAACAAAATTTGAGATTCTATGAATTTGTGTTGCAAAGGACTATGAAGACTGAACCATTTTGTTTCTTACTCAAAGTTTCAGACTGCAAAACCTCAGTAAAAAGCAACTAAATATGAAATAAAATGATCAACTTATCATTCTTATATGGTTAAGTTAACATGAAATAAGACTGATCAATGCTATGTTATAACTTAATACATTGTAATTAAGGTGAGATAAATCCCTTACACTTCAATACACTGAAATAAGATTTTGTAAATTGATTTTTGTTTTCAGTTGTGATAGACAATAACCTGTATATTACCACTATCTTTTAAAACAATAATCATATGCAGCTTGAAATAGTCAAACTTTGGCACAATTAAACCAAAGAAAATGTACTGTACATTTTAATCTCAAATGAATGTAAAACTGAGTTATTTAATTCATTCATTCCTAAAAATCTTGTAAAGTTATGAGCACAATCATAGAACACAAACTGTAGTAGAATATTTATAGTACAGTCATTGTCTTCTTTAAAAATAAGCCCCATCAATCTGGGAAAAATAATGTACTGTTTGTGTCAGATCCATTATATAAATTGTATGTATTTGCAAAAGTATAAAAATGGTTAAAGATGCCCCCAAAAATTTTTTCTTGTTTGTACCTAAATATTTTTGATCTACTGAAATGCATGCAACAGTTATGAAGAAATAGAAAAGTAAAAATGGAGAGATCTGTATTACTTTAAATGGATTAGATTAAATACACTCTTTTATGATATTGTCTAAAGAATGGCTAGTGATATCTGAGGGCATTGCTATAAACATTGTACATCCACAAGATATACATGTGGGCTCATATGTCCATTTATTCAGGAAGTGTAGTGATAACAAAAGTTTCGAGAGGGTTGCTCTGGCAGCCATACTTGATGCCAATGTGTCATCTTTTTTTATTTAGCACCAACTAGATCATAGGATGAATGTGTGCAATGTTTCATGTCAATTCTCAAAGTAGTCAAGGAGTAGTGATGATAGACTTGTGTGTGTCATTTACCCCTTCCCACCCATCCCATCTGATACACAAATAACAAGATATGTATGTGGTGAATACATTTTCAGGCAATAAATCTGTGACAAGTTTCAAGGAATTTTGGGTGTATTTGGGAGATTTAAAAAGAAAAAGAGAAAGATGCCAAGGCAAAATATTAATTATGACAAATCCAAGAAAGTTAACAACAGGATTAAACTGAGTTTCCAAAAAAGACATGTAGCTTATAATAATGGAACCAAAGATCCAAAAGTGATATAAGCAAAATGAGGTGAGTTAGTTTGCTTTTCTTACGTTAAGGAAAACAAGTGAAGGCAGTACCTCCATTGGGCCTAGAACAAATCCTGAGACATCTGTACTACTGTGTCCCCAACTATTACCGAAACTTAAGGTGTAGTAGTGCACATTTCCATCTGAAATAAAATGGTAAATAATTCAAATTATTCTGATGTATATAATTTTTGTTGGTCACATACATGAAATTAAAATAATTACTTCAAGTTAAGAAAGTCAAATATAAAAATCAACTTTAAATTTTATGTGAGAAAATATTAAAACAGATTTACCTAATTTTGGAAAAATAATTACCATACTCTTTAATACTAAACAAACAAGCACTAAAAATATGCTTTTGTATTTCTTGAAATAGTAAAGTGTAGTCGGTGTAAGGGAGATAATTCAATGAAATATCTACTTTGTAGTACTGATATTTTCTGTTGTTTTTTTTTCTTCAAAAAAAATACAAATTATTTCATGGAAAAGTGGATTAAGTAATATATCCTATTTTAATTCTAATAAGCTTTTATATCTTAATTTAAAATATATTATGTACTACACAGCTTATTAGTTAGACAAATTAAATTACATTTCTATTGCTATGATGGATATCTGCTTCTTGCAAAAGTACTATTGGTATTTAAATCTATGCTTAATATCCTGGAAGGTGTACACCCTTCACATCAATTTCAAGAAAAATACAAACTCAAATATTCACATATATATCTATATAATGAACGTTTAAAAATAATATCTGCAAAAATGGTCCCATTAAATTTAAGCATTTTACTTATTACAGTATTAGAAAAATTGTTTTTTTGTGACAAGGAGCATCCCCTTGTGTACTTAGTGTTATGACCAAATTGTTAGAAAATTTACAAATAGGTGCAATGTTTTGGCATTAAAAAATTTCCTTTACCACGTTGCTTGAATATAAAAATGTATTCTGGAGTAACAAACTACAGTATGACTGAATGTAAGAAGCAACTTGTGACTGAATGTGTGAAAGAAATCATGAATGAATGTGAAAATCAAATTATGAGTGAATGTAGAATTCACATTTGAGTAATATGCAGACTGTACACTGCTGAAAAGACTATTTGAATTCAGACGAGATATGTGTTGGTATAGAACAACTTTTTCTAACAACTTTCAAATGAATGCGAGGTTAAAAATAATGTTATATTTCTTTAAGCCTTTATGGGTGAAATAACAGTTTCTTCAACAGAGGCTTTACAATGGCAATTTTCAAAAATGGTGAGAATTTCCTTGGGTAAAAACAAGTATTGATTAAATCAGTGAAAGAAATGTCGAATCTAAGCACTCAGACAACAGGGATGTCAGAATCGGATTGAGTTCTCATGACTCTAGGGTACTCTTCATCTCAACTGTATGTACCACATCCAAAGAGACAGATTCAAGGGCTATTAATATATTGTGCATGTACATATAATGTACAGATAATGTACATGTAATTGCCATGTACATTCTGTATCACAACTGTAAGATGATGGAGAGTCAGCTGAAATTGTATTGTCAAGCTGATCTCTAATGGATCAGACTTTCTTAGGTAAGAAATCTGAAAACAGACCTGAAAAGGTTGACTGAAAGAATGTTGTTGAAAGTGGTGAATATTGGCCGATTTTTTTAAACCCCCCCTCGCGAAGGCCACATTAATTTATGCATATACAACGATGAACAATCAAAATTGTAACGGCTACTTGAGAAAAGAAACTTCATTTCATGATCAGGACTTTGATATTCCTTCAAGAAATACATAGTGCAGTCCTTGACATGCATTTCAGGTAGCTTTACTATTGTTGTAATGACAGAAACATACATCTTAAAAAAACTAGTCGTAATGATTTAAAAATGGAATAGCTATCAGATCGAGAGAGAGAGAGAGAGAGAGAGAGAGAGAGAGAGAGAGAGAGAGAGAGAGAGAGAGAGAGAGAGAGAGAGAGAGAGAGAGAGAGAGAGATTTTGGCCTCCATGTTGGGCAAGAGGTCGTGACACAAGATTTCAGAGATTCATAACCTTTCCAACATCTATATTCCATTGAACAGATTTAGGTAACGAAGAATTCGCTAACTTGAGGAATTCTTTTCATCTACCATATATGTGCACTATATTGCTACTTAGTTCGCTAGCGTAGATTCAACGAAGAAATTCTAATATTTTGTGCAATGTAAAAGTATTTCGGTACTTAACCAGAAAACTTTTTATTACAATTACAAATGTTAGAGTTATAATAATACAAAGTTTATTGCCATGAAAAATATAATAAAATTCAATCGTAACATACATAAAAAATTCATAATGATATTACAACTGAAACGAAACTGTAGATACATTTCCATTATGACCAAAGTTTTTGTCGCATAAGCAACTTATTCACCCAGTTTTCGAGATTAGGAAAAATTTTCTTGGTTGGGCTGTATAGATTAGAAGCCGTTTAAGTATTGAATTAAATATTTTGTGTTGTTTATCTTGAGCCACTATCATGATCCTATTTGCAAAGTCAAGGTCAGTCATATCAGGATTACGTATTTATGACGTCTTAGCTCTATGTTTAAAATCATTAAAAGCACTATTATCAAACCGAGTACAATTTACCGTCTTGAACTTTTATGGCTTCCATTGTTGTCTCAAGGTTAGGGTCACATGCAAATATACATGATTTTCTTGCACACTAAAAGACTCATATTTAGAAAGATGCAACTATACTTGCTTATATCCGTGATGACGTGACACTGTTTCATCTTCTACAATCATGGCTCTGTCTTTAAGGTAAAGATGTTTGAAAATATCAAGGACAGGCAATTGATTATATCAGAATAAAGAAAGAATAACAACAGCATCAACAATTTGTAAGTGATAACACGTAGCCCATAAAGTATTCTCTCTCTCTCTCTCTCTCTCTCTCTCTCTCTCTCTCTCTCTCTCTCTCTCTCTCTCTCTCTCTCTCTCTCTCTCTCTCTCTCTCTCTTAGAACGGTCTAAGTTTTGCCCTTCTCCTTTCTGTTGACTGATGGACCAATGCTAGATTTTACCTGCTATCCATCGATTTAAGTAGTATATACGTGGTATTTATTAGTACCCAGTTCAATTGCCTGTCCTGGGACGGTAGTGATAAAATAAAATTTCAACATAAAAAAATTAAAATTGTAAACCAAAAAATAATTGATAGGATTAGCGAGTTTGAAAGACACTTTGAATTTAAAAATGCAAGAAAAGGTATTTTAAGAAATTGCGTCCTCTTGTTTGGCAGAAATATAAATATGGGTGCTAATATATTAAGGCTAGCAATTGCTTGTTCTAGGATGTGAATGTTAAAATTTAAAAAAAAATTAAAAGTAAAAAATATGGGATGAGAGAGGTTAATGGAAAGTTGTAACATAAAAATAGCAAAGAGGTATCTTAAAAATTGGGATGCCGTTGCGAGTTACGAAGTCTCGATCTATTGTTTTGAAGCTGGGACAAGCAGATAAATGTGGGTGTTTAGATATGAGACTTGGTTAACTGATCTTCCGGAGACGCAAATAAACGAATCAAAAACAATTACAATAATTTGTTTTTAACAAAAGGGAAGAAGGAGTTTAAAAGAAAGTTTGAACATAAAAAGAAACATTTTGTTAAACAAATGGGATGCCGCTGTGAGTTTTGAAACTGGCGATCTCTTCTTTGATGGCCCACATATATGTGGGTGGTTGTATTGAAGATTGTATGCACTCGCGATATTTCTCTGGAGAATGAGAAGGCTTTCATGGGTATGAATATGCATTTCTCAAAATTCACTAAAGGGCGTACAATCCTTGGAACTGAGAGCTCTTTTAGTATATAAAAAAGCTAAGAATAAACCTAAAGGTTGCATTTTGAAAACTTATTATATTTCTTTAGCAAGAATAGCAAGGTCATTACAACCACAATATACTTCATTTCGGTGCAAACACAAGTCATACATGTGAATACACAAATCATTATTAATTTAAAACAAAAACTGTTCTACGTGCAGATTCATAATCTAACGAGATGACTGGATCACCTGCTCACTTTTGATATGCAAATGATGTTCACAGTAACCGGCGAGAACCATATATGTTACCTCCAACAAACAAACAAACAAAACAAAAACTGCCAAAAGAAGAAAATAGCCCAATACCTTTCTCTATTGGCTCATTTGTTTGCATGTGCGTATTTGGTTGGAAGTAAGTATTTTATTGACTATGTGATAACATGTCCAACTTGTCTACATCTGTGCTATTTTCAAGAGCAAGAGTCAATGGGTAATATTTGTATTATGCATTGTAATAGTGAGAAAAAACATTCTTAAAGACCACCTCATATCACAATTGACCAATAATCACAATTCCTGCGTAACACTCATACATACATATATTACCTCTTGTAAAAGGGGTTACAAATTAACAGATGAGGGACACTAGAGTTGTGTAATATGTCTCTAACACATTATAGGTATATGAAAGCGATAATGAAGCAAAATGAGCGAATATATATATATATATATATATATATATATATATATATATATATATATATATATATATATATATATATATATATATATATATATATATTAAATGTACAAAAATGAATGAAGCCAAAATTGAGATAAACCTGAATATTAGTAGTCAAAAAATACTTTAAGCTCATATTCAGCGAAGACCAAAAATAATCAAATCTACTGCACAGTGCGCTAGACAGAATATCTACAAATCTTCAGTTATTTGTATGCACATATTTTCAGGGACTAAAATAGAAAGTAATCTCAACATAATGGTATATCACATTAAAAAATCTAATCAGGCGTTGTAAAATTATACGCCGTTTCTAATGCCCCAAGTCATAATATCACTAATGCATTTCTTGTCAGAATTTGACATTTGTGCTTACATAATCTCAATTGTTAAGCTTTCATTACCTTCTAGGTCCAATGTGATGTGAACCGAACCTAATATTTGTTATAATAGGAATTATAATTTTCTTAATTTTTCAGCGATTAAAATAGATTTTAATGGTATCTTAAACAGGAGATTACAAGAAGTCACTGACTTTGAATGCGGCAGGTATAACTATGTTGCAATACTACCATTTTATTTCATTTGTATATATTCATTGAAAACAATAGAGATGTCTTGCTATAAAGTGATATATTAAATTGGAGAATTTTTAAATAGGCGCATGTATCATAAAATTATAACACACTGAATAAGTGAAAAACTATCAGAGGCAGCAAGTGTCCGAGTTGTTTAAAACGCTGACCGTTACGGATCACTGCCACCTCAACTTTGTTCGAGTCCAGACTCGGCTAACGTGGTTAAGTTAGAAAGCCTGCCAGTACCTTCTCGTGGGTCGGTGGCTCTTCCCGAGGTTTTCCAGGGTTCTTCCTCCACCATTAATACTAACCTCCATGTATAGCCTATCTAGTGCTGAAAAATGGAGTTCAACCCTACAACAACAACAACAACAACAACAACAAGTACAGCAACTGAATAAGTCCCACACATAGTCAAGTCTACAGCACTGTGCACCAGGCGTCATACATGTAAATCTCGAGTTATTATTATGTTTATTTTTTCAAGCAATATAATATATTTCACATCAATCACCCTGGCACATTCAACAAGAAAAGCTAATCCGGGATTAAAATCATGTACTCCTTTTGTATTAGAGCCTCAAGTTTTGTCTTATTACCACTTGTATCAAATATGTCAGAATTTATTCTCTGAGCGAACGTATAGTCTATCTTGTGCTGAAAAACGGAGTTAAACCCTACAACAACAACAACAACAACAAGAACAACAACAACTGAATAGGTCCCAAACATAGTCAAGTCTACTGCACGGTGCACCAGCGTCGTACAGGTAAATCTCGATTTATTATTATGTTTATTTGTTCAAGCAATATAATATATTTCACATCAATCACCCTGGCATATTCTACAAGAAAAGCTAATCCGGGATTAAAATCATGTACTCCTTTTGTATTAGAGCCTCAAGTTTTGTCTTATTATCACTTGAATCAGATAGGTCAGACTGAGCAAACCTAATCTGAATCGTCTCGCCATGCATTTTTAAAGGCACACTGACGCTTGCACCAAACCGGAGATCTCTTACATGCACGTTATAATTTTGTTATATTCTCAGCAATTAAAATAGAGTTGAATCCGCGCACCAAAGTTTATTCGAGACGAAATGGCAAGTAGGCATTAGAACTATTAGGGACTTAAATACGTCATTTTGTTACTACGCTGCATCGGTCGGTTAGAGCGTACATATCTGTAATACTGCAGTTGATTTCGTATTGTTAAATTCACTTAAAGCAAACGAGATGTTATATTACCAAACTGATATATTAAAGAAGGAAGTCCAGACAGATTTTATAAAATTATACCATGTTGAACAAGGCCCAAAAATAATCGTTTATACTGCACTGTACGAAAGACCCAATATACTATGAGTTATTATTATTATGTTCACTTTCAGGGAATAAAATAGATATTAAACGTTACACAATGGTACATTCCGCAGAAACATCAAGAATCAGGCATTATACCAGTGTATCCTTTTTGTAATAGTCTAATGTCTAATCCTATGATTACCATGGCTTGACGTGGCATAATTTGTCCATTAAGAGCACATAACCAGAATAGTCAAGCCAACATACCATCATAATTCAACTGTTGTGTGCGGTAAACCTAATACTTTTCAAGTACAGCTTATTGTAAAGTTATATAGAATTTAAACCCATCAGTGTGTTGTTAAAAAGAAGGAATTGGTAGTTGACCTTGATGTACTGCTACGATTACAATTCATCGGGTCATAACAGTGTGACTTATGTTTGTTAGGGCGTACATATCTTGAATAATACAGTTATTTACTTGACCATATACTCGCCTCAAGCAACACAGACGTTACATTACGCTAACCAATGACGTATTAGGCAGCAAAATCTAAGCCGGTATAAAATAATTGTTCACCGCTGACCTAGGCCCAAAAATAGCCAAATCAACCACAAGGAGCGCTATACCCCATTTCAATAAACCTTTGGGTATTGTTAGATTTACTTTAAAGCGAATGAAATAGTAAATAATTCCAGCACATGACGTGTATAACTACGAAATCTAACTTGAGATTGTAAAATTATACCACGCTGTAATAGTATCAAAATACTATTATCAACAAAGTTTGACGTGTCCAAAGTTGTCCTTTGTGCTGATATAATCTGAATCGTCAAAGACTTAAAGTGAGTTAAAGAACTCGAAAAAGATAGCGCTTGCCTTTGGAAGTCCGTGAATTTCTTTACTTCACTCTGTAAGTATTTTTTAACTTTAGTCTGTTTTTTATTTCGCAGGATCGAACCATTTTTCATTTAGTTGTACATGATTTGTATGCATCACACTGCTATACTGACTAGCGGTTATGGAGTTTTTATGGTTCTTGTGTACCTTGAAATAAAGTGGTGTTTAGTTGCTATAACTGCGAGGCTTACATGTGATACTATTCCATACACCAGTTTCCTTTTCGTCTTTGCTCGTTCTTTGAGTTTTCTCTTGTTTTAAGCACTTAACCTATTTTTCGAGTTTCAATGCGGTTATGTCGAATATTGGAATAGTATAATTTGATACAAGCTAAAGCTTATTTATTTATTTATATTTTAATTTAATTTTTATTCTTTAGCAATGAAAATAATGACATAGTCTACACTATTTGAAACTTTCATTAATCAAGAAAAGAAATTAATCATTAATCAAGAAAACAAAAATAATCCTGAGCTTGAACGGTGATAAAGCATACGGCTTACAGTACGTATTTACTTTATTACTTTTGGGATGAACATCAATGACAGTACCAAGAAAGATGAAATCAGTCACAGACTATAAATTTTTGGGCGTATTTGAATCGTCGTTGTTCTTCAGTATGATTATGTTAATTAGAGCATATATGGATATTTCGAATTATCTGGGGTATAAGCACGTGATCAAATCATTTGTTTTACTTCTGAACTCAAGTTAAAACTATTCTGCTGATTTCTGAGTAGACGCAAACTATATTAACGCCTCCCTTTGAAAATAATGGGTAGTACTTATGCAAATATGCAAGGTCTGCTGTAAATAGTAAATACCCTTATAAATTCTGCCATCTAATCACCAACAGGCATCTGATAGAAGAGATTCCGAAAACTCGTTCACCATGAAGACGATGGTTACCTCACCGAAGGCAGAAATTAGAAAAATTGAAGAGCTTGTCGCCATGGAAATAAAGGTGACTTGGGAAAACTTGATCATACAATTATTTATAGTGATTATCAGTGTAATTTTTATCTGTTAAAGTTAAAGCTAAAACAATTTAATGGTAATGCACTAGTCAAGTCATGTACAGTAATGTTATTAACCTTCTCTATATATGCTTCATTATATCAACAAGAAACCGTGAGTATGATTGATATAAAATTGACGTGCATTCAGATAAATGTTATTGTTTGGGATAGTATGCTTAAAGCAATAACAATAATATCAATTTCGTTGATGATTTATATTTAATCTTGCATAAGCAGACTTTATCCAAATGTTATTCGGCTGTTGTATGAATTTTGCTTTAAATGTTAATAATATATCTATTTAGAGTTTATAAGAGGAGAACATATTTATTGTTTTCTTTAGTTTCTATATACATGTTCTATCAACAGATGGAATTAGTCAGGGATAAAAATTGGACAATACGATTTCTGACCATATATTCGGTTGCTTTCATTGTCACCTTGACCACTGCAATCACCCTTATATTTTTCCTCTGCAATAACACATCGGAAACATCATCGATGAAGGTAAACAAAAAGGATATTGTATAAAACAATTTAATTTTTCTCTTCTTTCGATCCGAGGCGTAACACACACACACACACACACACACACAGATATATATATATATATATATATATATATATATATATATATATATATATATATATATATATATATATATATATATATATATATATATATATATATATATATATATATATAGAGAGAGAGAGAGAGAGAGAGAGAGAGAGAGAGAGAGAGACTTTTAAGTCCATTAATGGAAATAATCTCACGATTACTGAAGTAGATTCTATGATGCCATCCATCATCTTGAACACCAAAAGCTACTAATGTAGTAACTACAATCATTCGTGTCGCTGTGTTATTATTTGGTAATATTACAACATTTGCTACCTTTCCCAGTGCTTTATTTATATCATTTGCTAACTGTATTCACATTCGTATCTTTAATATTTTTAAAAACTACTATCATGTTTTTGCACAGACAGCGCTGGTAACATTTAAAGATAAAACTGGAAAGAACCTAACTGAAAAGGTGGCCATCAGCTTTGATGATACGAAGAACGATATTTCTGGATATGATAGAGCGATATTTGACTTTGAAAAGGTATACCAAATATCATTCCACATTTTTTTTTCCGATCAATTAAAAAAAAATATATTACTTAAATATTTTAGAGCTCGTGTACGCATCTCTACTAACGCACATATATTTATACCATAAACATGTATCTGTAATGTATTAGTCCAACGGCGCTTATGCAATCTCCTAAAAGAATAATTCATTATATTAACACGTAATCTTAATAACCAATTATAATTGCTTAAGCTGCAACGCAAAATAACCTTATGAATATGTACGAGTGCTCAAGGACAAATTCAAGAGTGCAGAAAAGGAGCAATTGTGCATTTTATAAAGGCCTTCGACCCCAATAATCAGGTGCTACTCATCAAAAGAATACTTGATCCGCTTAAGATACCATGTAAGCGGTTTTCGTACAGGATACATAAAACATCAATTTATTTGTTTTGTCATAATGATTTAATGCTGACAAATTTAAAATATAGCACAATTTTATATAAACGTCAAAAACTTGAATTTCTTTCCTTTCAAACATCCATAGACAAACAAATACCTAGCATATGGATTGTAAAGATAAAGACCTTGGATAATTGCACAGAGTAAAGAATGACAACAGAGGCATATATATATATATATATATATATATATATATATATATATATATATATATATATATATATATATATATATATATATATATATATTCACGCATGCAAAACCTTACAGCACATTGTATTAAAATGTGTGAATTTGTAAAACGTTAAATAGTAGCATTATATATCTTTATATTTTCTGCATTAGCGATTTCTCGTGTACAAAGTGGAACGAATGCCTAAACCAGTTTGCTTTCTGGCCTCATTGAGAACCTCTGACATAGTCGCCTTAGACAATATCATGGCATTCGCTTCTGCTAACATGGTAAGTTTGTTCTCTCTTTACGTTTCTTCTCTTTAAGTAATAATGTGAAGAACAGTTCAAATTAAATCACACGATTCAAGGATAGACTTTATAATTTTTTGTAGAGCTGAAGATGCTCTATGACTTTGCAGTGATGTTGTTGGGAGTCAATTTATGTAATATTAAATAACTACTAAGTACAACATGGGCCTAGCTATCAGTAGCTTGATCTGTAACCCTATACCATGACGTAGCTCTTCATACGCTATATATATATATATATATATATATATATATATATATATATATATATATATATATATATATATATATATATATATATATAGAGAGAGAGAGAGAGAGAGAGAGAGAGAGAGAGTAGCTCTTTTACGGGATAGAGGACTTTCACTTGAGAAAGAGAGAGAGAGACAGAGAGAGAGAGAGAGAGAGAGAGAGAGAGAGAGAGAGAGAGAGAGAGAGAGAGAGAGAGAGAGAGAGAGAGAGAGAGAGAGAGAGAGAGAGAGAGAGAGAGAGAGAATAGTTCTTTTACGGGATGGAGGACTTTCACTTGTAACTATAAAAGAAACGAAAGAAAATATCTGTGACTCACTTGATTATAATTCCTTAAATAATCTGCTGTTGGGTATATACTGTATTAATTAAGAAAACAAAGAAAGATACAAAGCATACACATATGCAAGAATATATATGGATGGATTGATGGCTTCCTGGTAGTCCGAATGGCTGGCTGAATGCATGGTTTCCTGTTTTCATGCAGTCATAATAACCTGCAATTATTCTCATTCCATTTTAGAATTGATATACTCTTAAATAAGATTCATTTTATCATAATGACACTATATAACTTTGCATACAATTTTAATAAAAGAACTGATATTTTGTATATTCTTTATAAAATATTATTGTATTTATGACTGTTTGCTAATTCCCATTTAGGAAAAACAAGATTCTTCAAAAATGAAACTCCTCTCTGATTTTAATGACACCGACATCGATGTCCCCAGAAAAGATTTCCTCTCTGAGCTTTCGAAGGAACTGTGTTCAGATACAGACTTGGTGTGGATGGTGCTAAATTGATGTAACATAAAATTTATACATTTTAGGAATCAAAAGTTATCAGTAAATTTATTTCATCTTCTGGATTCAGAAAGCTGAAATATCCGGTCCGTCTATTGATTAGTTCTATTTATTTTTTTTAGTATTAATGTTTAATTCGAAAACCATCGAATATGTGTTATACAGTTAGAGGAAGATTATGAGAAAAAATATATGAATAACATTTTTATGCAAATAAAAACCGTTTTGTAAAACTTTTCACAGCACATATCGTGATACAGGATACGACCATCTGTGTCTTCAAGTCTTACATTCTGTTGAATATTCATACTCTTTAACATATTAATGTGGTAACTGTTTTCATAAGACCAGCAAAACTCGATTTTGTTTCAATATGTCAAGTCGCCTAATCAAATGATATGTTTAACTACATATCCTTTACAAGTCCATGTTTTGCTGTCATTGAGATAACACATTTTATCAGCGAGAAAGATAATAATTATAAATTAAATTTTTGAAGATTCACTCCTAATTGTTGCTTCAAAACGAGGACATAGTTTAGCTTTTCTAGTGCTGACTGTCTTGTCAAGGCACATTTTTTCAAGGGTATTTTTAACTTCGTGATGTAAACTATTCAATATTTAGTTTATACTTGTTAAAACTGAATTTAAAATCTAAGATTTCTTGATATTGATTAAGGTCTGGCGAAATGTATCACTTGAAATGGTGCATATGATTTTATATTATGCATGAAAGAAAAATAATTATGACTTAAAATGAATGAATCATTAAGGTCATTTTTTTTTATTTTATTGTTTAGGGTGTGTCGAGTGGAGAAGATATCGGACTAAGAGGCCGGCAGACTTACGCGAAGTCTTTTGAAGTTGAGTGGTTTACAATTACATACGTATATCATTCCGTATATATATGGATGTAACAGATACATTGTTTGAAGATGTTGCTTTTGTTCTTGTTCCTAATCTATATTTGGTAATTAGTAAAAAACAATATTGCTGAAATAAATTGACTCTTTTTAAGTTTTATCATTGTTACCTGTGATTAAAAAATAATATGTATTGCTATAACATATTTCGAGGAAAACATCATGCTATATATGAATTATTTTCGAAGACAAAATTGTTTAACATTTTGAAAGTTAAAAGTACTGAAATTGCATTCACATCAACTTTACTATTAAAACTATTTGCTTTCTACCACATCTTAAGGATATTTCTTTCTTTTTTATTAAATGATTGATTAAATATTAGATTTAATATGCTATTTGAAATATACTATTCTGAAGATTTGAAGTTGATAAGCCTTATTTAACTTCTGATCTAACGTTGAAGAATTTCGCGTTTGCTGTCAAATACAATTTAAATATTTTGATATAAGAAAGGTAAACTGCATCAAAATTTATCTCCTTAAATGCAATATCAACGCGATCACCTTTCACAACTGCAAAACGTAAAGTCACATTTCGGATTTCTTCAACTGAGTGACACCTCTAAATCAAAGCGACGAAAAGATCAAAATCCTCTCACAGACCGTAAAGTTTGGCGTAGAGTTATTTGTCCGCAGGGAAACTGTCCAGAAAGAATTAGTAAAATAGTAAAATAAAATATAGATAAACAGTCATAGTTATAATTATATAGTTATAAAGGATACACAATTTATGAATTTTAAAAAAAATATTTAACATAGAGTGATATAGTGTATTGAGATTAAGGCCAATTGGATACATAGTATCTAATACACGAATACAGTTAGTTTCCTTTATGTGTCTATTCATGTCTCCACGTAAAGAAAACTTGATCAGAGAGTAATGAAACCTTGATTTACATGAAAAATACTCAGTCAATTCAAAATGTACGTAAAATATATTGTTGAAAAAAAATAATGAATAACGGTAATATAAAATTTAAGAGAGAGAGAGAGAGAGAGAGAGAGAGAGAGAGAGAGAGAGAGAGAGAGAGAGGGCGCTAGTCTGAGAACTAGACGGAGGGAGAAGATAATAGAAGTTGCATTTAAATTTACATGAAATATTAGTCACTTTTTATGATTCAACTTCAATTACGAAGTTCATTTTAAAACGTTACTATAGTAAGAGTTCATGTAATACAAGGTTGATCTTAGGTGAAATCAACATCGGAAGCTGGTAATAATGACACACAAGTACCTATTGTTGGTCACGTAAACAAGCCTGGGAAGTCAAACTGCTCCCGACTGGCGCATTCTAGCATTAGATTGGTTGAAAGAGATTTAAGGTCAGAAATAGAGTGCTTCCGTTCGCAAGTCTAAATTATATTGAAATAACACGAGTCAATTGCTCGAGATTATTTTAAATCAGGGATTGTTTATCTGAAAATAGTGCCGTTTTAGGCATAGGCACGCGAGGCACGTGCCTAGGTCCCAGCGCAGCAGGGTCCGCGGCGGCCTAAAAACAAAAAATTCGGTGTCGGTTGTGTTAGCAGTTTAGTGCTTGTTCCTAGAGTCCTCAATCTTCCTAAAACGGTTCTGTCTGAAACGTAAACGAACACTATATAACCAAGATGCACTCACCACGTGTATGCATACGTTTATTCTTATGCAGTCATGATAGCGTTCGTAAAAATCATTGAAAGGATGTGATTTAGTTTTTGTTACTAAATGGAAACTTGTAATTCATTAGTCATATATTTTCTGAATGTAGCAGAGCAGAATAATTATTTTAAACAGTCAGTAGTTTGGGTGGATGTGATTATTATTCAAGGATTTGAATATCTAAATTGTATCAGCTTATGTGAAATTTTCTAGGACTGCCGTCATTGGATGATATTGAAGCCAAAACATTTGGATTTACATTTCCTTTGAATTCAGTTGTGTTATGAAGGCAGAACACAATCACTAAACAATCTTCGTTTGGATATAACAGTTTCCAGTTTAGTGTGAAATTGATAGAACGTTTCGGGGTTATGGCGCTTACATACCAGGAACTCTTACACTGTAGGTTCTTTCTAGTTGTTCAACTTTGTCTGATTTGATTAATGTATAGTTAGAACACTTAGATGCTTGTTGGGTTACTTTGCCTTGCCTCTATTACTTAAGTATAAAACCATAGATGTAATGATATCACCAATCTCGACAAGAAACATTAGGAAAATTATGCATACTAGAAATGTATAAGATGTATTAATGTAATTCGAAAAGCCCATTCTCTTTCTCCGATTCACGGATATTAGCTTGAAAATGACATAGTTTCATTTAAAATTGGTCCATTCTGACGCATGAAGCGTTTTATATAATGGTTCTTATATGTAGAAATTAGATGCATGTTTACGCACATTTTTAATTGTGACGATTTCCGTTTACTGTCGTTTACTCAGTCATATGAATTTTAGGAAGAGCAATGTCAGAGCTAGAAAATGTACTTAATCATCGTAGTTAAACATAATCCAAGCATCGCATTCGTTTGGAAATAGATGATCTCGTTGCCCGACACATTTTACTACATTGGGATTTATCTGAGCGTTTCGCTGCTGCCAAAATGGATTTAAATTTAATTTCCTCATCTGTTTTGAGATTCATCGAAATAGCAGGTTTTACTGGACATTTAAAATTGAAACGACCACCTTCTCCGATTTTCATGATGTGCAACAAGCTCCAAATTTTCCAGTCGGTTGTCAGTCATTATGTTATTGATGTGATCAATTACCAAATAATCGGGAATAGGTTTGACACTGCATCAAAATATGTGCGAGAAGACATTAAGTTTGCAATACTAGTCCAACAATGTAAGACGCATCACCCTACAAAAACGTAAATATCATGAGAGACATCCACAGGCAATTGATTCAGGAAAACGGTACATTCACCAATTAATTAATTAAGTGCCTGTGGAGGCGTCCTACATTGATGAACTATCGCCTGGTACGACCGTACACGAGGTAAGACTAATGATATTAATATTAGTATTAGACTATAGCAATGCACAATGGGGCAAACACGAAACCTATACAAGCAGACAAGTCGTTAAATCAAACTCCATACTTTTGCTAAAATCAAGACATTAATAACGAACATTTCACATGATTCGAAAATAACATTCTTTTTATTTTTTAAGGATTTCGTTCGAAATATTGTCGGTTTCTACAGTAGACAGTAGACAAAAATAAGAATTAGGCCTATTGAAGCCTCGGTTGCTTGCTTAGTAATTCCAACAATACTTATGTTTCTTAATCCTTTCAGCCTGCCCGATACCTGGTCAATAAATTAATTTTGCACAGTACTGAGCTCTGACGTGGCATTGCGTTTAGTTCGGAATTTTAGCTGTTGGCTGTTTATTTGTATGATGCGTTGAACACATTGTTTACGTTCCCTCTCAACTTAAAATTTCTGTTTGCTGATGATCAAAGCTATATTTCTTCATGCACAACTGTCCTTGGTGCAAGCTTCTGTGTGGAAAACACCATATGAATCACAGCAGTTTGTATATCTACATGTGCCTGAAACACGTTATTGATACGGCACCAAATGAATAAGGTGCTACTTTCATTATTGAATACTCCAAATTTAATTATGTAAAAATACTAATATTGCATCAATATAATTTTGCATATTTCAAAATTACAGATAGGATAAACTCTCAAAAGGTATTATTCCTACAATTATACTTTTCATTATTAGCCAATAATGGTCCACAAAATATACTCTATTAATTACACCCATTTCTAGACTGGTTCACAGTTTTTGCATATAATTAGTACCGTGTATCCTAACACATCTTCTGAAATCGAGATCGTAAAAACGCAAGTAAACACGGTATTTGCAGTGAAGGAAATTTCTGCCATCCTCAAGAAACGCCGTGTTGCCTATATGAAAATTAATATATCTCAAATCACTTTACTGTCATTGTAGTATGTATTTAGTGTGGCGCTACATTCTGATATTGTACGAGATCAAAAATAAAAAATTAGAATGAAAATTAAGTGGAACTGTTATTTAAAGTTTCAAATAATAATGTGAAGTCACATTTCTTAAACACGCTATATATATATATATATATATATATATATATATATATATATATATATATATATATATATATATATATATATATATATATATATATATATTAGTAAAACCTAAAGTTTGACCTAACCTACAATAATGATTGTGTGTTGGTTTATTGACATGTATGTATGTATGTATGTATGTATGTATGTATGTATGTATGTATGTATGTATGTATGTATGTATGTATGTATGTATGCATGCATGCATGCATGCATGCATGCATGCATGCATGTATGTATGTATGTATGTATGTATGTATGTATGTATGTATGTATGTATGTATGAATTTATCAACTACTTACATTAATTGATAGTTGTTTTTATTTTGTTATTATTTATTTGATCTTATTTATTTATTTATTTCTGTGACGTTTTATTCATGAAGCTACAATTAACACGACAACTTTATTACTGAAACACGTGGTTATTATTATTATACCAATCACTGGTCAGTGTAAAAGATTCACAAGCTACCACTCGAGGGTTCAAATCCTACCCTGATTAGCCAGAGTCGACCAATGTTGACTGTCTCTTGGCAAGACTATTTATTTCCTTCATCTAGGCACTATATTTATAGGTGACAATCCCTTAAACACCAAAGAAATATACCAGCGTTTGAATTGGGCAGCTTGTGCCCTTAGATACAGAGAGAGAGAGAGAGAGAGAGAGAGAGAGAGAGAGAGAGAGAGAGAGAGAGAGAGAGAGAGAGAGAGAGAGAGAGAGAGCGATATTGATTGCTTGATTGCTTGGTCGATTGATCGATCAATTAATCGATTGATTGATTTCCTCTGCATCACGAAGGCCACATTCAGCTATGCAAATACAACGATGAACAATCGAAATTATAATGGCTACTTGAGAAAAGAAAGTATGAAGCACTTGCAAGAATATAATTATTAAAAATAAATGGTGTGCGTTGCGCATCCAGCTCAGAAGTTCGCGACACATCTATGTCGTATATGCATAAATGGACAGGTGATTTATTATTATACGCCGTGAGGATGTAGAAAACAGCCACTTTTATTTGTTTCGGACATTTTTCGTGGTTAAAATATATGCACAGATGCATAAAATAACTAGCTTCTATGTGAGGCCGTTCGAGTAAAGAAATCAGAACGAAAACTACTATGTTTCTCTCCGCATACTATTATTGTTACTAATCTACAGCGTTGATACGTATTACCTTCTCTAATACAATCAACTGCCATTCTATTTTAATCATTTATCTTACCTAAGAATGCGATAATCGAACATATAAGACAGGCCTATTAGTGACATCTCTTGTCTTGCCCCAGGGGTGGGCCCTGTGGCGATACTGCCTATCGATCACAGATTTGAAACTACTCAGGTCCCTAGTCGTTAACTGCAGCATATATTGGTTTGAGGGACATTAATCGAAATCAGACATATTCAGTATAGACCAATGGTTACCGTTATACCTTTCCAGATTGCGCCTTTCCCTTGATCTGAGCTTGAAGACAGTTGAGATTTTTACCTTTTTATAGTATTTAGTTTTGCACTAATTATTTATGCAAGGTCTTTATAACATTCCAAACCGTACTGGAGGACGAGCTATGAGAGAGAGAGAGAGAGAGAGAGAGAGAGAGAGAGAGAGAGAGAGAGAGAGAGAGAGAGAGAGAGAGAGAGAGAGAGAGAGAGAGAGTTTGGCCTCCATATTGGGCAAGAGCTCGTAACACCTGATTTCAGACATCCATAACCTTTCCGATATCTATTTTCCATCGAACAGATTTAGGTAACGAAGAATTCGCTAACATGAGCAATTCTCTTTATCTACTATATGTGCTCTATATTGCTACTTAGTTCGCTAGCGTATATTCAAAGAGGAATTTCTAATATCTTTTTCAATGTAAAATTATTTCGGTACTTAACCAGAACACTGCTTTCACTGCAATTACAAAAGTTTGAGTTATGATATGGAAAATTTTGTTTTCTTGAAAAATTGTATAAACTTCAATTGTAACATACATAGGAAATTTTAATTATATTACAACTGAAGCGAAACTGCAGATACATTTCTATTGTGACCAAAGTTAATGTCCCATAACACAATTTATTGACCTAGTTTTCGAGATTATTTTCTTGGTTGGGATGTATAGATTAGAAGCCGCTTAAGTACTGAATAAAATAATTTGTGTTGTCTGTCTTGAGCCACTATCATGATCCTATTTGCAAAGTCAAGGTCAGTCATATCAGGGTTACGTATTTGTGATGGCTTAGCTCTAGGTTTAAAATCATTAAAAGCAGTATTATCAAACCAAGTACAATTTATTATCTTGAATTTGTATGGCTTTCATTTTTTTTTTTTGTCTCAAGGTTTTGGTCACATGCAAATATACATCATTTTCTTGCAAACTAAAAAAACTCATATCTAGAAAGATACAACTGTACTTGCTTATATCCGTGATGACCGGACACTGTTTCATCTTCTACGTTCATGGCTCTGTCTTTAAGGTAAAGATGTTTGAAAATGTAAAGGAAAGGCACTTGATTCTATCAGAATTAAGAAAGATAAAACAACAGCATCAGCGATTTGTAAGTGATAGGATGTAGCCCATAAAGTATAAACTCTCTCTCTCTCTCTCTCTCTCTCTCTCTCTCTCTCTCTCTCTCTCTCTCTCTCTCTCTCTCTCTCTCTCTCTCTCTCTCTCTCTCTCTCTGGCCTTCTCCTTTCGGTTGACTGCTGGACCAATGCTAGGTTTTACCTGTTCTCCATCGACTTAAGTAGCAAATATCCTTCGTATCTATTGGTACCCAGTTTAAGTGCTTGTCCTTGGACGGATGTGATAAAAGAAAGTTTCAACATAAAACAATTAAAAAAGTAAACCTAAAAAGAATTGATTGGATGAGAGTTTGAAAGACACTTTGAATTTAAAAATGCAAGAAAAGTTATTTTTAAAACATTGCTTGACAGCCTGACACAGAAATATAAATATTGGTAATAATAGAGTAAGGATAGCTACCAATTTCAAAAAAATTCTAACACAATGACAAGTATAAGATTTGCACCCTAAACAATAAAAACCCCACATATATGACAAAATGACACAGTGCGAAAAGATAATGTGACACTGCATGAAATAGAGACTATGTTGTTGTTGGATCACACAATCAATCCAATCGAAATATGTTCTCTTCTTGAAAGTTTAGAATAGAAAATTAAACTAAGAATAAAACAAGAGGTTGTGTTTTGAAAACTTATCATATTTCTTTAGCAAGAATAACAAGGTCATTACAACCACAATATGCTTTATTTCGGTGCAAACATGTCATTAATGTGAATACAAAATCACTGTACATTCAAAACTGTTCTACACGCAGAGACAGCATCTAACGAGACGACTGAATCACCTGCTCTCTTTTGATATGCAAATGAACTTCACAGTGGCAGGCGAGAACCAAAAGGTACCTCTCAACAAACAAACAAACAAACAAAAGAAAAGCAAGGACAAATAAAGCAAATAGCCCATTACCTTTCTTTATTGGCTCATTGTTTTGCATGTGAGTATTTAGTTTTAAGTATTTCATTGACTATGTGACTACATATCCAAATTGTCTACATTTGTGTTGTTTTTAAGAGCTAGTGTTTAAAAAATAGTATCTGTGTTATTGATTATAATAGTGAAAAACACATTCTTAATGACCACCTCACATCGCAATGGACCAATAATCACCATTGCTGCTTAACACTCATACACAAATATACTTGCAAAAGGGGATACAAGTCAATAGAAGATGAACATTAGAGTCGTGTAATATGTCTCTAACACATATTTACAGTCCAAAACCCACCCGAACAAATGAAATGGTAGAGGAAAAATAGAGGTAAGTGAGGCTTTGACGTGTATAAGTACATTCGCACACCTAATAGTATATTCCACCTCCTAACTTTGCAAACAAAGAGGTAAATGTAGGAGATACATATCGGTCAAAGGGTCAAGTCTGAGCACACTTTTAATTCCATCTTAGCAGGCAAAACTATATTTGCCAAAGTTTAAGCACTATCCGAAGGACTTAAGGAAACAAACTTCGGCCGATGTCCTCACTGGTTATACTGGCTATTTCTAAAAGTCCTTGCATATCTTAGATAGTGTTCAAAGAACCTTAAATTCCCTTTATTTTTGTGTGTCATTCATGGGTATAACATGGGTTATAGAATATACAGCTTAGCCTTTTTCCAGATGTGCATCTTTCACAACATGCTAGTTCCGCTTTTCATTTTTACTTTCTGAATTTCAGAGGTAAATTGTAAAAAAAAATAATTATCCCATTTTGATAGGTGCTAAAGATAGTGCACTTTAGATAAGTTTAGGCTAATTTCTTTTAGCATTAGGGAGATGTAACTTTAGATAGCACTGTGCTTTGACCATGTTCAACTTTCATAAGTATAATATCCAAAGAAATATCAGCCAAAATACATCAAAGTAACATAGAAGTTTGCCAACATTCTCTCCACTGTGCATGTTTCAAATACAAACAACTTCACCTTACGCACGTCATTTTCTCAAAAGTATATAATAACTTGTGAGCACCACCTAAATTACCACACTGCAGACATAGCGATATGACTGAAAATTTTTAAAATTACGATTTAAATCCAAATCTTTCTCAAACACACACTTGGTCTATGGCTTGCATTTATGATAATGAAGAGGCATATGGTGTGGGGTCTAAAGGTTAAAGGTCATGGTCTTGATTAATCTAATTACAACATTATGGGTTCTGCACCCCTTAAATTCAGTTGAATCCTGCATGCCTTGACCAGAGGTCAAGGTCACTGAGTCCGATTGATTCAGTAATTTTCAGAGATTGTGCCTTTTATGTGCATAGATAAAAAAAAATTGTAAACACGGATGAGTGCTTACTGTACCGTTCACTACACTGTTGTTCATTTTTTAGTTAGATAAAAAAATATGACAGATTAAAAAATGCAGTTTAAAAAAAATTGTAAAGTCAGTTGGCTGTTAGTAGTTTCTCTCTTGACAGCTTCTGGATATTCTCGCCAAGATTTTGAAGTCAATGTTTGTGTTGTAGGGAAGCAGAGTTATTTTAATGGAACTTTGCAGGAATAACAATAATATGCGTAGTCAGCGAAAATGAAACAAAATGAACAAATGTGAATTAAATCAGTATGAAATGAACAAAATAAATGAAGCCAAAATTGAGATAAATACGAATTACTAGTAGTCAAAATAATACTTTAAGCTTAGAGTGAGCGAGGCCAAAAAACTAATCATGTCTACCGCAGTGTGCGTTAGACGGAATAACTACAATCATTCAGTTATTTTTATGCTCATATTTTCAGCGAATGAAATAGAAAGTGATCTCTACACACTGGTATATTCCTCTAGAAAAGCTAACCGGCATTGTAAAATGATAGCCCCAAGTCGTTATATTGCTAAGGCCTTTTGTGTTAGAATTTGACCTTTGTGCGGACATAATCTGAATTGTCCCGCTTGCATTATCCTCTAGGTCCCGTGTGGTGTGAACCAAACCTAGTAGTTGTTGTAACAGGAACTATAATTGACTTAATTTGTTCAGAGATTAATATATATTTTAATGGTAGATTAAACAAGAGATTGCAATTAGGGATTGGCTTTGAATGCGGCATAGTATCCTTAGGTTGCATGGGTCTATTAAAGTGTTCGCATTACTACCACTTTCTGTCTTATCTATATATTCGTTGAAAACAATAGAGATGTAGTGCTACAAAGTGATATATTAAACAGGAGAATTTTCAAATGGGCACATATATTATAAAATTATAGTCCACTGAACAAGTTCCAAAAATAGTTTTGTCTACAGCACCAGTTCTAATACATGTAAAATTTGAGCTTTCAAGGAATATATATATATATATATATATATATATATATATATATATATATATATATATATATATATATATATATATATATATATATAAACCCCGTTGTAAGAGACTCCAGCCTAGTTCTATTATCACCGTAACCTGAGGTCAGAATTTATTTTCTGAGAGAACATAATCTGAATCGTCTTGTCCGCATTTTTAAAGGCACACTGCCGCTTGCAACAAACCGATGGTCTATTGCACGAACGTTATTATTTTTTTCTTTTTTCAGCAATTAAAATAGAGTTGAATCCGCACACAACAGTATATTCAAGGCGAGATGGCAAGTAGGCATTAGAACTATTAGGGACTTGAATAAGTCATGTTGTATCGGTCTCTTAGAGCGTACATATATGTAATACTGCTGTTGATTTCGTATCGCTTAATTCACTGAAAGCAAACGTTTTTTTTTTTTTTTTTTTTTTTTTTTTTTTTTTTACCAAATCGATACATTAAAGAAGAGAATCCAAACAGGCTTTATGAAATTATACCATGTTGAACAAGGCCCATAAATAATCGTTTATACTGTACTGTACGCCAGAACTCAGATACCTTGATTTATTATGTTCACTTTCAGGAAAAAAATAGATTAAACATTACACAATGGTACATTCCTCCGAGAACGCCAATTCAGGCATTATACAAGTATATCCCTTTCGTAATGGTCCGATGTCTAATCCTATAATTACCAGGGCTAGACGTTGCATAATTTGTCCATTAAGAGCACCTGAACTGAAGTGTCCGGCCAACGCTACCATCCTAATTCAACTATCGTGTGCGGTATACCTAATACTTTTAAAGTACAGGTTTTTGTTAGGTCTTATAGAATGTAAACCCATCAGTGTGTTATTAAAAAGAAGGAATTGGTAGTTGGCTGGGATGTACGGCTACGATTACAATGCATAAAGTTATAACAGTGTTACTTATATTGCTTAGGGCGTACCCATCTTGAATAATACAGCTATTTACTTGATTATATGCTCGCCTAAAGCAACACATATGTTACTTTACGCTAACAAAGGATGCATTATGCAACAAAATCGAAGCCGGCATAAAGTAATTGTTCTCCACCGACCTAGGCCCAAAAATAGCCAAATCAAACACCAGGAGCGCTAGACCTAATTGCAATAAATCTTTGGCTATTGTTAGATTTACTTTTTAGCGAATCAAATACAAAATAATCCCAGCACAATAATATTTTCAAGTACAAAATCTAAGCAGGCATTGTAAAATTATACCATTCTGTAATAGCATTAAAGTCATATTGTCAACAAAGTATGATGTGTCCGAATTTGTTCTTTGTGCTGACATAATTTCAATCGTCAAAGCTTTAATGTGTGTTGAAGAACTTGAAAAGATAGTGCATGCTTTTAGAAGTCCAGAATTTTCCTTAATTCACTCTGTAAGTATTTTTTTATCTCCTTGTCTGTTTTTTTATTATTAGATCAGTATCGAACCGTTTTCAATTTAGTTGCATATGAATTTCATGCATCATACTGCTATAATTCCTACTGGTTCCGGAGATTTCATGGTCATTGTGTGCTTAGAATAAAAGTGGTGTTAAGTTGTTATAACTGAAAGGCTTACAGGTGATACTATTCCATGTACCAGTTATCTTTTCGGCTTTGCTCGTGCTTTGGGATGGGACAATATTAACTTTGGTATGTCCCTGTTGCCAGGTAATGTCCATCGAAGTACGTGCAGAATTTGTGGAAGGAGTCTTCGTCACTTTAATGGTGCTGGCACAGGATTATACGGCAGCACTTATGAAGCCGTGGCTTCTACAAACATGTTTATTACTGGACAAGCTTTGTCTTTCTCCCGTTCTAAGCGCTTATTAACTTTTTCGAGCTACAACGTTCCGTTATGTGGAATATAGATTTGCATAATGTAAAGCTGAATCTTATTTATTTATTTATTTATTTATCTATTCTCCAGCGTTGAAAACAATGACGTTGTTGCTCTATTTGAAACCTTCATGAATCAAGAAAAGAAATGAATCTTAAACTTGAAGTTTAATAAAGCAAACGACTTACAGTATGGATTAACTTTATTAATTTTAAGACGACATCAGGCATATACTGGAAATTTTTGGGCTTATGTTAAACGTCGTTACTCATCAGTATGATTATGTTAATTAGAGCATATGGATTTTTCGAATTATCTGGGGTATAACCTGGTAATCAAATCACGCGTTTTACTTCTGAACACAAGTTAAAACTATTCTGCTGGAGATAAAACTGATGTCTGAGTAGACACAAACTATATAAACGCCTCCGTTTGAAAATAATGTAAATATGCAAGGTTTACTGTAAGAGTAAATACCTTTGTAAATTCTGCCATTTAATCACCAACAGGTATCTAATTGAAGAGATTCCGAAAACTCGATCACCATGAAGACGATGGTTACTGAGCCGAAGGCAAAAATTATCAAAAGTGACGTGCTAGCAATTTTGGAAAAGAAGGTGACTTTGGACAACTTGATGAGAAAGTTATTTATATAGATTATCAGTGTATTTTCCATCTGTTACATGTGAAGCTAGCACAGTTTAAAATTGATGCATGAGCCAAGTCATGTACAAGTCTTAAGCTTTTCTCTTTATGCTTCATTGTATCAACAATAAACCGTGAATATCATTTACATAAAACTGATGTTTATTCAGATTGATGTTGTTTGGAATAGTATGCTTATAGCAATAATAATATAAATTTTGTTGATGATTTAAATTTGATTTTGCATTAGCAGATTTGATCCAAATTTTATTCAGCTTTTGTCTCAATTTTGCTTTAAACATGAATAACTTGAATCTGCTTTGGTTTCGTCTGTCGACTCTAGAACCTGGTTTCTACCACACTCACCGGCTTTAGTGTGCAGGTTTCGGGGTATCGACATCCCGGTATGACATCATGTGATAGCCCAACCAAGCACGCAGCTTCAGTTTTTCCTTTGATGTATGGTGAATCTAGGCTAGTGACAGCCACTGACAACACGTCACGCGGAGTGTTCACGTACTGTGTCTCAATTACCTCCTCTGTGTAGTCCTCTTGCTTTACATATTCTTGTCGACAAGGGCTGGAACGCTATACCCAGAGTTGTACAAGAGAGTGACACCTTCTCTGTTGATAGTTACAGTTGCGAGATTCGCAGGGCTATAGCTGGCCTACGCCTCACTTCTTTCGAGCAACGGCATTCACCTGGGTCTGCCTGTCTTTGGAACAGTCCCTTGCAAAATGCCCCAGGCGCTTACAATTCTAGCATGACTGCCCCCACTATTCCCCCCCCCCAAGACCCGTAGTTGAGGCCTGTCCAGGTCTATTGATGGCAATCTTACCTGTAGATCCACCTTCGACCTTCCCGTCGTCCTGACTATTACGGACAGTTGGATCTCCCTCAACCACCTGGCGCGACTCATTGAGTCGGGTTTGGAAAGTACCACCGGAATCTCCACTCTTTGAGTGTGCCTGCTCATATCTCTCTGCCGTACTGGCGATTTCATCGAGCGCTTTGTGCTCTCTTTCTGTTAGCAATACCGTAAACTCGCAACGGTAAGTACTCAGGTCATGCTCCTCGAGAAAAACCCGTCATACGATCGTTCGACTTCTGTCATCTTCATCCACTTCTCAAATAACCCTCGAACACGATTGTAAAATTGAGTCATGAAAAAGTTTATGGTACGTTTTAGCAGTCAATCGATAATGGCAAAGAAGGGCTGTTTTGAGTGTATAGTAGTCATCAACATCGTCTGCGGCTAAGTTGTGGCAAACTTCGTGAGCTGCCCCTTGCAAAATGGCAGAGATATTAATCGCCCAATGTTGCTCGGGTATTTTTGAACGCATACGATCATCTCGAATTGCATCTATAGACTCTTCTTTGTCATTAAAACGCAGAATGTTTATATGTATCATTCGATGGTTGACAATCGATCGTACGTTCCCTCCAGAACTCGTACTAAAGACGTCCATATCATGGGTCCTAAGTTATGTCCTTAATATTTTCATTTCATTCGTTCTCTTTCGGTCTGGAGTAGCTCTCGTTCTTTCACGGACGCTGATATCCTTGCCAGTTCTAGCTCCTTCTGAACCTCTCTATCTGTTGCTTGTTTGGCCAGCTCCAATTCAGCTGCTTTTCCGACCTTCCATTCTCTGAGTCTCTCCTCAATGAATGTTGCCAGACAATCTCCTTCGTAACATAGATCTTCCTTACTCATAGCGTTATTCTCTTTAACCATTAGTCTTTCAGTAGTCATTTTATGATTATACTAACTTTAAGTGATACATTGTGATACATTGTCTCGACACACTAAACAAATGATATATGTTACAAGTTCTTAAACCAATATTCATCTGTTGAGAATGACTAACTTCAGTCAGGTAAGATATTTTGCTCGATATTTGCTTCACAATTACTGCAAGTAAATGAAATACACCACACATGCAAATATCAAAATAGAACATACACAGTTTCAAAATCATAAAATTCAAAATACACTGGAAAGAAAATCTCACAGTTTTTCACTAGTACTACTTGATAAATAATACTTTATGTCCAATTCAGAACCCAGATGAAATGCCAGATATATTGGTATTTGTTATACCCATGTATGGTTTGTAAGAAGTTGGGGTGGGGTGTTCCCGATAATTATTTAGATGTGGTACCCACTATTGCTGGAATATGGTTCAGACATTAGTGAATGTTGGTGTATAGCTCTCAGCCCCAGTCAGCAATGCTGACAGTTAAATAATAAAAGTACAATGGGTGAAATTAAATAACAATTTAATAGACAATCAAATATTCAATAACTCGAAATACACAATGCGCCCAATTCTCTTGACCCTTTGAGCCTATCTCATCATGAGTTATAGTGTGAGAGTTTCACCCTGTCCTTGATTTTTACTCATCTCCTTATTCTTTCCTTCTATCTAATTCCCTCTTGGTTGCTTCCCCTTACTCCTCTTTCTACTCCTCCACAACTACTTCTCTTCTACTTATCAAATCGAACTGTACTGACAGTCTTGCTCCAGTCTTTCTCTCTCTACCTCCTCGTCTGTTCATCGACTCAGCTTGTTCCAGTCTCGCTCCAGTCTCTCTATCTTTCTTTAGAGACTCTGAACTCCTACCACCAACTGGAAGTCGTCCCCCATATACTTCCTGTAAAAACACAAGGATGGTATACTATGTTTCCTAGGCGCTCACCTCACACTACCTATATAGCTTGTCATCAAATAAGGCTATCAAATTTCATTGGTCACACATTCATTCCCACGAAGATACACATACATTCTTGTATAGTAAAACACAATATAATAACACAACATAATAACATCATAAAAGCATGATATCAATTACTCCTGTACATGCAATAATAACTGATTTACATCAGTATAGACTCATAATTCAATGACGTTGACAATATCACAATACCTAGACACATATCTCTGCACCACAACTCATACAAAATATATAAAAATGCAAATATCTGTGCTCTGACATATTCAAACATATATTACTAATCTTGCATACATCAATCATTTCCTGACTCCAATACAAATATGTGCAACTCTGCATATACATTACTAAAGGTGCTGGTTACCACAAAGTAACCCGTAACACCTTATAACATTAATGCTGCTGAACTAGCAATCTATATAGCCCTATGTAACTCAAATTCATATCTCAAACAAGCACATAAATGAAACACTACAAAGTAATTGTGCATACTAAACAATCCCATTAATTGGGTAAAACATCAGTAGTCACAGTTATGGCATTGTTTTGTTTGGCAAAAATAGAGCAAATATCCATTAACCTTGAAACTTTCCTTTCTTTGTTGATATCTTTTGTTCTGCAATTCTTTGTTGATATCCTTTGGTCTGCGATTCCTGCCAATTTAATGAGTGGCGTGTCCTGGAGTATATTTGTAACAGGGATGGCTCCTTACAAATGCCTGGTATACTAACTAATTTTGATACGGCCTCATTGGGTCAATTAATATCTTCGAATCTAGGATTTAGACCCACCCTCTAGCTGAATTTTGATTGGATGCGGTGGACTAAAAAATTCAACTAAGCAGTTAAAATTCTCTCTGTCTAAGTAATGGTTGTAGGCCATGCCTAGTTTATCTGCAGCTTTCCTCTTGATCTTCAACCAATGTATATGGTTCGAGATACAATACGAGTTGGGCTCAGAACACTGAATTTCCTGGTGATTTACATAATCGCTTGACACTGCTGGCAGTGATGATTCACACATCAAACACATTGAACTAGCCCCATGCTGCCAACTACTTTAGATACATACACAACATAATTTGATGGATCCAGAGAGCAGAACCCTGATACTTAGATCATACCACTGATGTAACTACTTTATGTTATTCACACTAATTTTCTAATAGCAAATTTTTGCTGCACCAGATACAATTAGGTGCCACATATTTATTACCTTGGAGTTTTATATACGCAATCATCCATTAAGTGACACATAAACAAGCCATTGGCCAACAAAACCCACCAGCACATTGCATGCTTGAATGTAGTTTTACCTTCAACAGACAGTAAATTGATGACATAAAATGTTTCTTATTTCCTTTGTTTTACAAATTTTCGGTACTTATTATTATTTTTCTGAATATTCCCAACAGAATACACTTTATAGGCACAAGGATGACTCATACTTATTCACTATGCAAGAATGCCGCTTAAAGTACAAAATAGTATGCTAGTGTCACTTTTCAGATTTGTGTACATAAAGAATGGTATTTGTATATGCATGATTTATAACTCCTAAGCAACACAGATTCCAGACAGTGATCTAGCTTCTTTTCCCTTTTGATAGGCCTTGTATCATTTAAGTTGAATTTAAAGAGATAATGAATATATTGTCTCGACAACATTTATACTATTGGGTAGATATCAAATATATTGTCCTGACAATGTTTGCAATTTAATGTATGTAAATGTGTATATTGTCCTGACAATGTTTGTAATTTAATGTAGGTACATGTGTATATTGTCCTGACAATGTTTGTAATTTAATGTAGGTACATGTGTATATTGTCCTGACAATGTTTGTAATTTAATGTAGGTACATGTGTATATTGTCCTGACAATGTTTGTAATTTAATGTAGGTACATGTGTATATTGTCCTGACAATGTTTGTAATTTAATGTAGGTACATGTGTATATTGTCCTGACAATGTTTGTAATTTAATGTAGGTACATGTGTATATTATCCTGACAATGTTTGTAATTTAATGTAGGTAAATATGTATATTGTCCTGACAATGTTTGTAATTTAATGTAGGTAAATGTGTATATTGTCCTGAAAATGTTTGTAATTTAATGTAGGTACATGTGTATATTATCCTGACAATGTTTGTAATTTAATGTAGGTACATGTGTATATTGTCCTGACAATGTTTGTAATTTAATGTAGGTAAATGTGTATATTGTCCTGACAATGTTTGTAATTTAATATAGGTAAATGTGTATATTGTCCTGACAATGTTTGTAATTTAATGTAGGTACATGTGTATATTATCCTGACAATGTTTGTAATTTAATGTAGGTACATGTGTATATTGTCCTGACAATGTTTGTAATTTAATGTAGGTACATGTGTATATTGTCCTGACAATGTTTGTAATTTAATGTAGGTAAATGTGTATATTGTCCTGACAATGTTTGTAATTTAGTGTAGGTAAATGTGTATATTGTCCTGACAATGTTTGTAATTTAATGTAGGTACATGTGTATATTATCCTGACAATGTTTGTAATTTAATGTAGGTACATGTGTATATTGTCCTGACAATGTTTGTAATTTAATGTAGGTAAATGTGTATATTGTCCTGACAATGTTTGTAATTTAATGTAGGTACATGTGTATATTGTCCTGACAATGTTTGTAATTTAATGTAGGTACATGTGTATATTATCCTGACAATGTTTGTAATTTAATGTAGGTACATGTGTATATTGTCCTGACAATGTTTGTAATTTAATGTAGGTACATGTGTATATTATCCTGACAATGTTTGTAAAATTTAATGTAGGTACATGTGTATATTATCCTGACAATGTTTGTAATTTAATGTAGGTAAATGTGTATATTATCTTGACAATGTTTGTAATTTAATGTAAGTACATGTGTATATTGTCCTGACAATGTTTGTAATTTAATGTAGGTACATGTGTATATTGTCCTGACAATGTTTGTAATTTAATGTAGGTAAATGTGTATATTGTCCTGACAATGTTTGTAATTTAATGTAGGTACATGTGTATATTATCCTGACAATGTTTGTAATTTAATGTAGGTACATGTGTATATTGTCCTGACAATGTTTGTAATTTAATGTAGGTACATGTGTATATTATCCTGACAATGTTTGTAATTTAATGTAGGTACATGTGTATATTGTCCTGACAATGTTTGTAATTTAATGTAGGTAAATATGTATATTGTCCTGACAATGTTTGTAATTTAATGTAGGTACATGTGTATATTGTCCTGACAATGTTTGTAATTTAATGTAGGTACATGTGTATATTGTCCTGACAATGTTTGTAATTTAATGTAGGTACATGTGTATATTGTCCTGACAATGTTTGTAATTTAATGTAGGTACATGTGTATATTATCCTGACAATGTTTGTAATTTAATGTAGGTACATGTGTATATTATCCTGACAATGTTTGTAATTTAATGTAGGTACATGTGTATATTGTCCTGACAATGTTTGTAATTTAATGTAGGTACATGTGTATATTGTCCTGACAATGTTTGTAATTTAATGTAGGTAAATGTGTATATTGTCCTGACAATGTTTGTAATTTAATGTAGGTACATGTGTATATTATCCTGACAATGTTTGTAATTTAATGTAGGTAAATATGTATATTGTCCTGACAACGTTTGTAATTTAATGTAGGTACATGTGTATATTGTTTAGACAACTCCAGACCACAAATTCACAGACAGACATACAGACACTTGTTAATAAATTACAGGCCCAATTACAGGCCCATGTCTGATAAAAAGCACATTTACAATTTTTACATCTTTTTAAATTATTCTTGAAGAAAGCCCTTTCCAAACTATAAGCCCAATTTAAATAATTATTTTCCTGATAATGAACAAACTTTTAAAAGGATCAACACTGATAACCCAGAGTGTTTTTTTATTCGAGAAAAACAAACAACTTTAAGTTGCAATTTATGTTGAGCCCATTAATTTCAAACTGGGATAACATGAAACAAATAACGTTTTCTGTCATATTAGATTATGTGATGATATATAGGAAAATTTGCTATCTGAGACTGTTGGGAATTTCAAAGTCTGAAGTTAAATGCAAATTGGAATGTTGTACAACTACTATGAAAATATGAAGTCTCAAAAACCTAACATTTTGGCTTTTCTTAAGTCATTAGGTTGAAAGAAATGACAGCACTAAAGGTATCTAAGTTTGTGCAAATCAATTGAATTATATATTTTCATTTCTCCAAATTATGAATTTGCCAATCAACTGCCGCAAAAGAAATTTCCCCATTAACTACATTTGTAATTCAACTACTTGGCTTGAACCTGAATCTGTCACATATTTAATTTATAGTTGGTCATTAATAAGTAATATCCTTCATGCTGTTGCATTTAAACATATATTAAACATGTATGATACCCAGGTTAGGTATATATATATATATATATATATATATATATATATATATATATATATATATATATATATATATATATATATATATATATACAAAAAAAAATAATGTGCATTTGATGTGTTGGTATAAAGCAACTTGATATACCAAGAGTATTGATATATCAAATTGTGATTAGCCCATGGCATATAAATATACATAAGGATCATGTTTTTATAGCTGTATACTCTCTAAACATGGATAAGAATTCCTTGGAATATTACATTTAAAAAAGAGAAAATAACAAGGAAATGATTTTCATGCAAAATATTTTTATAGAAACAAAACTTTTTATACAAAAACATCAACCATACTAAATCCAGGAAAGAAATATTATTGAGCTCCACCCTGCATCATCTGCTCTCATCTCGGTCAACACAGCTGCTTCCAGTCTCTCCCTCTTCCAAAGGTCAAACACGGTAAAACAATGCAGAAAAAGGAAACAATGACTTCAGATATGGAGCAACATGATGATGCAACATTTAATCTACTAAACTGTGATTTAATTGAAGAGTTTCATAGAGACATGGCTGAGACATTTATTAATGAATATGGTCATTCTTTATCTAAATGAGAGTTTGTTAGGGAAGACAGATTTGTACACCATGAATCTTATGACATGCTGAAATGTATAGAAATTAAGCAGCATGCAAACACATTAAAAAAGACACTATTTGATGTAAGGCTAGATACAACATTCTTGCAGTCAAAAGATGAAATCAGAAATTTACATGAAATACACCCATCTGAATTGGATCAGCAACTGGCTGTTTTTATGCTCAGTGTTAGGAAAAAAGATGGATCTGAGTTTGAACCAAACAGCTTAAGAAACATCATCAGTTCCATTGATCGACACCTTAAAATCAAGAAATATGCAAGTTCAATCATGAGAGGAAATGACACAAAATTTGCATCAACCAGGAGGGCTTTTTGTGCTAAGCAAATAGATTTAAAATCTAAAGGAAAAGGAAACAAAACCAATAGGAGTCAACCAATCACATATGAATAAATAAATGTCTTGCATAACAAAAAACTAATGAGATAGAATCACTGGAAGCCATTGTTAACAAATTGTGGTTTAACAATTCTGTGCATTTTGGTTTGAGTGGAGTGACTGAACATTACAATCTGAAAGGAAGGGATGTTACCTTAAATAAAAATGTTAGTGGCATGCGGTACCTTGAACTCAATGAAAGGCAAACAAAAACAAGAACAAGTGACAATGTCAAGAACATCAAGGATATTAGTCCTAAGATGTATGAAAATAAAAACAACAAAGAGAGAGAGAGAGAGATCCACCTGCTATCTACAAACGGTATGCAGCACTAAGACCAGCAGAAGTTTGTCAGCCTGAAGATCCTTTCTATATTGCACACAAACTATGCCATCTCCACGACAAACCCAAAATAGTTTAGGAAGCAAATCATTGGAATTAATAAACTTGTATGCATCATGAAAAAAATAAAAGGAAAAGCAAATACATGTATTACAGAAAGAAAGAAATTAACAAACACTAGCAGCCAAAAGTACCTAATTCTGAAGTTAAGAGACAAAAACTTCCCCCAACTGATATTATGCAGATTTCAGGCCACAGAAATGTAGTCTATAAACAGCTATTCCAACATAAGTGACAAACAACAACAGACTTTTTGCAATTACCTAAGAAATTCTGGCCACCCAAGTAATGATGCTGTCATCCACCACAACAAAAAAATTTCAAACTGCACAGCAACAGACTAGAGTATATCAAGTTCTCAACATGTAATATTCAACAGAATCTGATCATCAGCAAGCCATTCTATGGATCAAACACCACCGTACAAAATATGTTTGTTATGAAACTCCAACAAAATGTGAACGAGATCCCTAAATGGGTCAACTTCTTCCAACATGCAACAGGGCCAACACAGCAGAAACGTAGGAGAGTTATTGAAAGCGCCACTGACAATCAGTAGGAATAGGGAAATATGGACAGAAACAATATCAATGAAATGCAGTTAGAGTTAAATTGTTTCATTACATCTTGTTTCTTCATTATTTTGATGTTTCTGGCTGGATTTCCCTATAGATCAAAATGGCTGTATTGTTACTGTCGATGACAGCAAACACTGCAAATTCAATGTTGGCATGCAGAATATTTAACACAAATTTAACATTAACTATTAACTTTTTATGTTTTCATTTCATTTAACATTAGTAAAGGAAATATAAAGCAATTAATATGAATGAAATGTCCACAAAATTAAGAATCACTATAGAACTTCTTTTTTTATTGTACATATGTGCGATGGGATGTGAAGTGTTCACTCCCCTACAGTGCACTGTTTATGACCGTCAGATTTATCTCCCATATACAATAAAAATTTGTATGTGGTATAAATAAAATATATGTACAGTATGAATGCAGTATCTATGTTGTTGTTGTTGTTGTTGTTGTTGTTATTGGGCTTAACACCATTTTTCAGCACACGATAGGCTATTCATGGCGGCCAGTATTAATGCTGTATCTATGATATATCACTTGTATAAATTTTCATTAAAATGAAATTAAAATGAATCTCAGGTAACTGAGATTGTTTTCTTTTAATGAAACATTTATACATCTTGTGGTATATCATTGATATACCATGCATACTGTACATATACATATATATATATATATATATATATATATATATATATATATATATATATATATATATATATATATATATATATATATATATATATATGCATGTATATGATAAGGTACTCACATAACTAAGTTCATATGAAAATTAATAAAAATTCTCAACTGAATTTGTGGACAATTACTCGATGTTGAAAGTACCTTCCCTAGGTCATTAGTATGTTTTATTGAAATACCCTTACTAAGCTCTCTTACTGCTGTTGAACTCTACAATTTGTAGATGACTAAGTTTGATTAATTTGATATGAACCATCCACAATACTATGTAAATGCTTTAATTATTAATAATAATAATAATAATAATAATAATAATAATAATAATAATAATAATAATAATAATAATAATAATAATAATAATAAAGTACAAGTTTCACCTTTTCAAAGACAAAATTATCTTTCTTACAATCTTCTGGCACCATTGCTGCAGTTTCATTAACTTACAGATTTTGAAATTTTATTAAAACAATGGTGGACCATGGATGAAGATGATTTATAATTTTTGTTGAACCCAGTGAATTCAAAACTTGTAACAATTTGCTCCAAACCCCTAATATTTTTCCCAAGCTGTGTATCTGTGGTACCACTCAGCTTTTCTTTTTCAACAGAATACTGCAACAATTGAGATAATCCAAAATCTGTTTTTAACCAATTCATTTCTATTCATTTGGTAAAATAACACTGGAAACAAATACAGCCAAAGCAGATTGTCTTCTCTTTTTTCTTACTGAGTCTAGTACATATATTTATACAGATATATTTTTATGCATGTATGTATGAATGCTATTTGTACTTTTTAATAATGTTTGTCATCTTTCAGTAAGGCACTGTTTTTTAATTTGTCTCATGCATTACAAGATAAAGGGAGAGAATCCAAATTTGTTTGGAACAGGTTTATTTTTCATAAAATAATTTTAATACTGGCTGCCATGTACTGAAAAATGGCATTACAAACCCCAGAACAACAAAAACAACAGGGTTTTGATTGGTCTTTTTTAATGTGAGAATCAGGAATAGCTCTGTTTTCTGAACTCAAATTATATTTCTCATTTGATTGCTTACTGATATCTTCCCTTGGTTCACTCATGGTACTATTAAAGAAATGAGAAAGCCTCATCTGTGTAGGTTGTTTCATCATCAGTATTGTTGTTGTCTGCATATACAGTCTTACTCTGCAGACACTTAAATTCAATAGAAGTCATATCAAGTGCTCAAATAATTTTCAAGTATTCACCAATTGCACATACCCCTCTAAGCTAATATTTTCTGGCAGGCTGATTGTTGTTTTTTTAATGCTACAGAGGCAAATTTGATTATGTAAATAATGGAGGATAACAGTTTTGATCAACCACTGTAATCTCATTAGGCAAAAATGACATGAAAACTATGCATGCATTTACTGATTACAATATTTCCTAAAAGGGATAGCATTGTAAATTGGCCACTCCTATTTCATACGATGAGAACAGTGGCAAGTAACATAGAACATGGAATCTGGTACTGTATGTACAAGTTTTTTCCTCACGTTGGCCGAACCCAAGACATGCAGAGAGTGGTGAGATAGCAGTGATTTATAATGGGAAGTGCTTTCGACCACTTGGTCATGTTTCCTGAGCTCTTTCTCTTGGCCACCATGTGTAGCCTATCTTATGCTGAAAAATGGCTTTAACCTCTACAACAACATGTATTTTTAAAATTTACCTTTACCATGGGGATTTTGAGACTTTTTTCCATTTCTGAACTATAATAGACAAAAAAGCATGCTTAAGCAAGAAAAAAGTGATCAAAAATTTAAGTTGCAGTATTGTTCTTATTTTTAATTCTTTCTTCTCATGAACTAAAATATGGAAATCCAAACGGACAATGTTTTGGTATGAAGGAAGTTTGGATAAATATCAAACTGTAAATAGGGTTTAAAGACTTGACTAGTACCCCTATTAGCTCTACAGACTTGATGTTAATTTCATTTTATATGTATCACACATGATTTCTGTGCATGGTATATTAAAGTATAATTGTTTTTCTTAATTTTTCTTCCTTAGAGGAATGGTAACATCACAATGAAGTAAAGAGAACTTAGCACACTATTTCTTCAATTTTCACTTTAATTTAGTACTAGAAAAGCAAAATGTTCTTCAAAGATGAATGCTCATCACAAGGCTTTGGAAATGGTGCTAAAGCAGAATTTAATCAAAACAGGATGGACATACATTTGAATGCATGGTGAGAAATAAAACATTCAAAGGGAGCAAACTGTAACTGTTACAGTATGTGAGTTATAAATCATACATGATGACCATGAGAGAGGTATAAGTGTAGTACATTGCTAATGCCAAAATAGTATGCCATGATCATAAAATGTGTTATCTATGTATTACATGTAATGTAAATTTATTTTTGCTACAAAACTGGATCTGTAGCAGGTAAAAATTTTAGCAAAACATTTGGCAAAATCATTGTGGAATAGAAACAGATTACATTACCAACACAAATTAATTATAGTCATCTCTCAAATACACTACATGTTTAACTTTCATTGAATAATCACAAAGTCCATGCATTATTTTGCACTTAATCAAAATGCTACATTAAATCACTCTCATATTCTTCTTTTCAAATTTGTGAAGTGGTCTTGATTTATTTTTTTACTGATAGAACATATTTGAAGTTTAAAATAGATCTATCTGTTCCAACAAATATTAACCACAAGGCTGACCATAAAAACCTGTTTAGCACCATTTTCATTAAAAGTAAAAACCAATTCACTATCTGATTTGATTATCAATATAATTAATCTGCAGTACAATTTTTCAAATAAAAGAAACCCAAATGTTTGTTTCATTTTCTTGTAAGTGGGTAATATGGAGTTGCTACAAACAGACAATGAGTAGGTCTAGAATGGACAAATCAACTTAGGTAACAGGTATAATAGGGTCAATTTCACTTGCAAAGTATAGTCTTATCTTTACTTTCTTCTCTTCTGACATCAATTACATGTATGAAGTATAGGTTGTTGTTGTTGTTGTTGTTGGGCTTAACGCCATTTTTCAGCACTTGATAGGCTATTTATGGCAGCCAGTATTAATGGTGGAGGAAGAAACCGGGAAATCAACGAAAAGAACCACAGACCCACGAGAAGCTACTGGCAAGCTTTCTCGCATATCCACATTCGCCGAATCCTAGACTCTAACACACGCAGACAGAGGTGAGATGGCAGTGATCCGTAACGGACAGCGCTTTAGACCACTCGGCCACTCGGGAACCCGTGAAGTATAGGTATGGTCTCCTCATTACTTCTACCTGTCTGAGATAAATACATTAAATTTCAGGTGTGAAGATGAAGTTTATATAGAATATTTAAGTGTGTTTAAGCTACATAGGTATAAAGCACTCCCATTCTATGTGGAACAGATATAAGATTTTTAATGAACTTCCACCTCAGAAATACATGAACAGAGTCACAGCATGATTGGCAGAAATAACAAATATAAAAGAAAATACTCAGTCACAACATGAAATATATTAGGAAAAATAGTATAAGGATAAAGACAATAAGGTAATTTTGTCAAATTATTTGCATGTAATGATAAAATGAAAATTCAAAAAATTAAATAAAAGAATTTGGAATGAATTCATCTGATCAAAAAAATTGCACAGATGACATATTTAATAGTAAGTGATTTTACATAAAATTCCTTAGTAAACAAAGCTCATGCAGATGTTATTAGTAATCTACGACATCTTCTGTTATATTTCTGAAGTCCCTGTTTAATGATTAGCAGAAAATTATATATATATATATATATATATATATATATATATATATATATATATATATATATATATACACAAAACTAAATATGTTTTTTTCTGAGGTGGCAGAAGGAACAAGTTTGAGTCAGGTTAGGAACATTAATCAAACATATATATATTCTATATCAAACAAGTTTTGTCCATACCCTCTTTTTATCATCTTCAGATGGTGTTCACTGTACCATGTCAATGGAATCCAAATACTTTTCCTGATACAATGTCAATGGAATCCAAATACTTTTCCTGATACAGTGTAAATGGAATCCAAATACATTTCCTGATACAGTGTAAATGGAATCCAAATACATTTCCTGATACAATGTGAATGGAATCCAAATACATTTCCTGATACAGTGTAAATAGAATCCAAATACATTTCCTGATAGAGTGTAAATGGAATCCAAATACATTTCCTGATACAATGTCAATGGAATCCAAATACTTTTCATGATACAATGTCAATGGAATCCAAATACTTTTCCTGATACAGTGTAAATGGAATCCAAATACATTTCCTGATACAATGTGAATGGAATCCAAATACATTTCCTGATACAATGTAAATGGAATCCAAATACTTTTCCTGATAAAATGTGAATGGAATCCAAATACTTTTCCTGATACAATGTGAATGGAATCCAAATACTTTTCCTGATACAGTGTGAATGGAATCCAAATACTTTTCCTGATACAATGTGAATGGAATCCAAATACTTTTCCTGATACAGTGTGTATGGAGTCCAAATATTTTTCATGATACAGTGTGAATGGAATCCAAATACTTTTCCTGATACAATGTGAATGGAATCAAAATACTTTTCCTGATAAAATGTGAATGGAATCCAAATTCTTTTTCTGATACATTGTGAACGGAATCCAAATACTTTTCCTGATACAGTGTGAATGGAATCCAAATACTTTTCCTGATACAGTGTAAATGGAATCCAAATACTTTTCCTGATACAATGTGAATGGAATCCAAATACATTTCCTGATACAATGTAAATGAAATCCAAACACTTTTCCTGATACAATGTAAATAGAATCCAAATACTTTTCCTGATACAGTGTGAATGGAATCCAAATACCTCTCCTGATACAGTGTGAATGGAATCCAAGTACTTTTCATGACAGTGTGAATATAATCCAAATATATTTAACAATACAAAATGAATGAAATTTAAATAAAACTTAAAATTTATATATGGCTGTGCAATTCAAAGATAGTGATTGAATATTGAGATCAAATGCTACATCAAGTATGTAAGATTAAATGGGAGTGTAATCAGCCTTGTTATACAGTAGTCCCCCTCTTGAACGCCCCCTCCCCCCTCACCAGCAGCCACCCGCTACTTACGGCCAGAATCCGAAGGCACCGACGAATTTGTGTTCAAAATTACCCCTAACGAAAGGCCACCCGGCTAACGCGACCAGCGGCCAGCATATTTGTGCAAAAATATAAAATTTACCCCTCACAAGCGGCCGCATTTTATTTTGCAATATGTATCCATAACAAGGTGTATTCCTAGTGGGTGTTAAGTAATCCAATTTCAGTTTCCCGACGTCAGGTTTACGTTCTCTAAAGAAGTGTTGACTAAAGTACATGTGCCATTAAGATTAATATTATCAGTTACACCTCACGAGAAAAGACCTTTATTCCCTAAAGCCGAGAAAGACTAAAATTTTAATCCATACAAGAAAGTGAGTACACGTAATCCGATTATCGTTTTACCGTGTTATCGTAAAACTTCTGGTTTAGCCTCTGATAATTGTTAAGATTACACTTATTAATAGTAGTAACAGCCGAGAAGTGGCAATAATGATGGGCAATATTAAAGTCGGCTGGAAAATGGTTTGATAGCCTTTATGGCTTCCCTTTGTAAGATGTTGAATTTGTTTACTTCCTTTGATTAATGAATATTACTAATGGAAATAATTGTCAAGTTAACAAATCCTAATGGCCGCGAGGTCCTATTATTCACTTTAAATAAGCATACGTATCTTCTCTCACTTAGTGTTAATAAAGGTAAAACCAATAGGGTACCAGACTGCGAGTAATGAATCACGTGACAATCGCTGCCTTATTTTTCAGTCTTTCAGTTGCAACAGGCCATAGTACACTATTAATTTCATTATATATTCTCTACATTTGTTTCTCAGTACTGAACTTTCCACTGTGTGACAATCAATACAAATCATATGTTAATCTAAAAAAACCTTCAAAGATGACGTTACGGTTTAGTTCTTGTCAAGGGTTGACCTGCATTTTTTTGAGAGGTTGAATTGTAAACAAAACACCAGGCAACGGAACACATAATTCACTTCCGGATCATCACCATGACCTTATTACTCAATGTGCACTGTCGCCGAAATACACACAGACAACCACACCATAAGCTCACATTTTAAAGAATAAACAATTGCCTTTAAATCCTTACCAAGAATGCCAAAAGCTGACTCTAGTATCACCACCAAATTTAGACCGGAAAAAAGTGATCTAAAAATAGACTGGGACTACATTCGTGGGTACTGAACCGGATTTTATTAATTGTGTACTGATTCCTGAAAGGGTCAATGTTTTTGTTAAACTTTTTTTTTGCATGCCACTACCATTTCCACTTCATACATAAAGTCTTTTGAAATTTCCTTGCAAGCAAAACACGTGACAGCTATCAGAAAGTGTGTAGTGCTGGTGTTCTTTAGGGATCCAATTGTTCTTAAGAAACCAAAACTAAATTTGCTATATCTTCCTTAATTATAGGAATTTTTCAATGAGGTAAAAACCTAATTGTAATACTTGATACGGCCTGTCTGAAAATATTCTTGAAATTAAAAAATATTGATATATTAAACTTTAACAAAAATTTAAATAAATATATAAATTTTAAAAACTATTTATTTTACAAAAATTGAATTTTCATACAAGTTATGATATTCAGTTTCACAAATTTAAGACAGAAAAGTTGATTAATGAATGGTGTTTAAAACAAATGGTAGTTTAGGTCTGTACAATTGATAATATTAATCCCAGGGGTACTGAAGCATGATAGCTCACAATGATTTTGACAGCAAATTGCAACATGCCTATCCAGATGCATATAGGAGTACATACTAAAGAAACAATGACAGGTGCTATGTTCCACATTTATTGTTTTAGGTACTTGGGCAGTTGTTTGTATAACTAATAACCCACTCAAATTTAAAGTTTTGATGGGACCACTACCATGTTTTATAGCAAATATGCATTCCATTTTAATGCCGATAACTACAAAAGTCAACAATGCAATATGAAAATACAGTTACAGGGAAGTTACACCTTACTGAAAAATGATGTGAATCTCTGTCATGAAGATCTAAGCCATGTCTTTGAGATGCTGTATATCAGTGTACTAATATGAACTCATCTTGGTCACTTATAGCAGCAGACTGCACATGTTCTTATGAGACCTTGCTATCACCATTGGACTACCGGAGAGCGTCCAAAATGATACAACTCTAATACTTTGTTCCAGATACCAGGCTAGACCTGAAAAGATATAACATGTTTCACTTAATTCTAAAATAACAGAAAGATGTAGGCAAATGAAGTTAAAATGTGTTAGAAATGGTGATTTCAAAATAACATTAAGGTTACAAATTGTGTACTGATTCCAACAGGAATGATTATAACCAGTCGTAATTGTCAAGATCACAGGGTCAGCATTGGCTAAAAATAAAACAAAGCAGGGTACCAAAAGACCGAAAAGCATGTGACGACACACTTGTTGCTTCCTTTACGAAGGCTTTTCGTCCGCTCAACAAATGTTTCGTCTGCATAATTAAATCTCATAAAGATAGCAACATTCGAATAAATGAATAAATCATTGCAGAATTAACATGACATCACGTCAATGGAGACGATTTTTTTAAAAAAAAGTCTGTTATTATAGTCTACGACATCGGGTGAGGGGGGTGTCGACAAATTTTAGGTGGAAAAGACTCGAATAAAACAATTTTATGATGAAAAGACTCGAATAAACAACATTGTAACCAATAAGGAAATTATTCAGCAGCAGTGGGAAAATGGAGCAAATGGAAAGAGAATTGCGCATGTACCAAAATAACGTTTCTGAATGGTTTTGCAATGTGCTTGACAACAACACTCGCTCGCACATCACGCTTACCTCAAGAATAATAACTATTAATACATATTCAGTTGAAATAAGTCAACTATTATAACAAGAACCATTCTATAATTAATGTTGCTTTTAAACGAAGATATTAAATGCTTTAAAAATGATGCTTTCTTACTACGTTCATTACAAATACTTCTCAAAAAAGGTGTCCCCCTCTGGAAAGTCCACCCGCTTTATACGGCCACTTTTTCGGTGCAGTAGGGGTGGCCGTATAAGAGGGGGACTACTGTATTAAATAAATTAGTAATTATTTTTGTTAGATTAAATAGGTAAAAATCAATTATGTAAGACTAAATGATTAATACTCCATTATCTTAGATTAAATGGAAGTGTAATCAATATGTGTTAGGTTAAATGGGTAAGTAATCAATTATGTAAGATTAAATGAGTATGTAATCAATCATGTAAGATTAAATGGGTATTTAATCAATTATGTTAGATTAAATGAGTATGTAATCAATTATGTTAGATTAAATGAGTATGTAATCAATTATGTTAGATTAAATGAATGTATAATTCAATCATGTAATATTAAACTGATATGTAATCAATAATGTTCAATTCAATTAATATGTAAATCAATTATGTAAGATTATGTGGGTATGTAATCAATCATGTAAAGATTAAACTGGGGTGTAGCCAATTATGTAAGATTAAACTGGGTATGTAATCATGCAAGTAATATTAAATAACTGTAATCATTTATGCAAGAATAAGTGGGTCTGTAATCAATCATTAAATGGGTATATAATCAATTAAGTAAGTCTGAATTGGTGTGTAATCAATCATGTAAGAATAAATGGTTCCATTGTAAAGTCATGGCAAAAAAAGGTGGAAAGGCAAACTGGGATTACAACTCCAGTACATGATATTGTTGCATGATTCAAATTCAACTTGAATTAATCCACAACAGTAAATTATTAGTAATACCAATTATCATCTTTGCCCCTTAAACCTTTAAAAGTATATATAAGTCTTTATTACTAATATTACGTGATATACAGACTAAATAAAACATTAATTAAAACCTTCTCCTTAAAGTTACAATAATTGTTAATTATGTTTAAAGGAAACAAGACAAAATAAAATTGATTGTCTTGAAACTTCCATATCTCCCATCTCAATTACATTCCTGAATACTTTTTATCAAACTCTGGTGCAAAAAGTAGTTAAGGACTTTTATTTACTAGTAAATACTCTCAGTGCATTTTATTCATAAATAACTGGAGGAAATGAATGAAAATTTGGAAAGTTTATGAAGTAAATGCAAGTCAGAATTCCACTGAACGTGGTGAAATTTTAAGACTGCTTTTAATCTTTAATCGACAGGTTACTTCCCTTATGTTCATTTAGTCGAATCAACACTGTTACCTCCCTTATGGTCATTTAATTCGAATCAAGAGTATTACCTCCCTTATGGTCATTTAGTCGAATCAACAGTGTTACCTCCCTTATGGTCATTTAGTCGAAGTCTCAAAACACTTTCATGAGAATAATTTTGTGTCTTTGCAATGATTCGTGGGCAAATTGGCAGCGATATAATAACAACTAGAATTGTTAGCGAAACAACAACAACAACAACAACAACAACAACAACAAGCAACATCATCTGCATGTAAATCAGCTAATACGATGAAACATCTGCATAATGATGAAAAATCCTTTGTTTAGTAGGGCGTATTATAATTTCGAATATCACAATTGACCAACGCCTCCTGACATACGCATGAAGTTGAATAACTTTCAATATTATTCCTTGATTTCTTCATTCATGGGACACACACAAGCGTGCTTTCATAACCTTCAATCATAGTGATATTACATACCTAATTCTTTCGTACTGAAATGCACATTAGCTCGTATCTATTCACATTCATCGTCATGTATAATGATATACGAACATTAATGCATGCACTTATCGATAAGTCCATCTATTTATAGAAATAACACACTGCAAGAAAATTAGTATGAAAACAGATCAAGATGTCAATGGATTGGATGAATGGATGGATAGATGGCTCGATGGATAGATGAATAGATGGATTGCAATAAATTCGGATGACGATAAGAAATTTTCTTTTTACACGTACATCGTAAACTTCATCAACAAAAGAAACGTTTGAAAGCTACAGCTAAAAAAAAAGCACAAAAATTGACTGCTAATATTCAAAATTTGCAACAAAAATGTCTCATTTTATGTTCATATATGATATACATCCACACATACACAAAAACCAAAAACTTTCAGCCCTCGATCCACCCATTCGTTTAACCATGCATGAATACATGTATACATTCGCTATTATATTCGTATTTTGTTTTTATTCAATGTAGATAATAGACTGCACACAGAGCTACCACATATAATATTACAAATGTATTAAAATTATTTAGTAGACCTTTTAATTTCCATAATTCTAATTTAGCATAAAAGCCAGCTGTATAAAATATTGTTAGATTGAAAGGTGGGGGTAACGTTTTTTTGACATAATTTTATTAGGAGGTCACTAAAAGTTTGACACCTGTTGACAAGATGGAAAAGGGTGTAAAAATTTTGTTTAAAATTGTTGACATAATTAATGGACGTCCCCATTGTAGGATAAAAATGAGTGTCTTCTATTTTGATCATTTCATTATTAACTAGTTGAATGGTACTAGGTCATAAAATAAACGCTCGAAGTAAAACATGCACTGTTAAACTAAAGATGAAGTCGATTGTTCGTTTGTGTGTATTTTCTGCAATGAAAGCGCCAATTCTATTTATTGTAGGATATACGTATTATATTTGCGCTAAATATTCAATTGTCGTACTCATTTGATAACGATTAGTAAAGATGAAATGCCTAAAATTTTAGCTGACGCTGTAGTGAGTGGAGAAAAATTAATTTATTTAATTTAAGAGTTATTTGGACTACTTCATCACTCATATATATTGCTATATATTCAGTTATAAAAAGTATCTTTAAATAAAAGATCGGCTCTTAAAATAACAATTTAATTCATCTCTTGATTTTATATTTATGTCCATAAATAGGTGTGTTACCGTTATCTGTCTTTTGAGAGATGTGTTATATGTCCATAAAGTAGTGAAGATTTCTCGCCATTGACCTTCATTAGAGAGAAGGAACCTATCCAGCTTGCGATTACACACGTGATCAGGTCGAGCATAAATTGTGTCACGCAAAGTCGGTGTCCACCAACAATAAGGTCATAAATACAAAGGCGGAAAATTACTTGTTGGTCTGCCTGTTCTATCTATTGAAAGGCGTTCTACTAATCTCGAGGGGCTCACGTTTCAACTTTTTGAATGTTTAACCTGCTAGAAAGGTGACAGACCTAGTGTGGCTCGGGTTATGGCTACAACTAATTTATCACAGGAGCTCTATTTAAATATCCCCAGTGTCATTCTGACCTACTTATTGTTGACCGGAATTTCCAGATCACTGCATAATTTCATACTATGTAATATACCATTTGTAATAGGTCTGGTGCTTTCTTCTTTATTAATGTGAATAAGTAAAATTTGATTCACACACACACACACACACACACACACACACACACACACACACACACACACACACACACACACCGGGACAGATATATCAATACATGAGCATATGTTTCCTTTCCAAAAGTTGGCAGATGCATTTGAACGAAACATTTAATCTATGTTTAAGCACGAGTATTAATCACCTTTTATCCAATATTTTTTAAAACAATCAGAAAACAATCATACGGCTATGCAATATACAGGCATTGTGTCTTCTTTTTGTTTATTTTTTAAAAAATATTTTTTTATAAAGGTCTTAATGAGTCGTTAATGGTCAAAGCGACCAAATTGCGTTTGTTGCACTTTTATACATAAATTGTACCAAACGTATGTTAACATCACCTATGAAATACTCAATCAAGTGTAAAGCATGTTTCTTTAACTTCGTTTGCTCTATTACTTTCACTTAAATGAGGCCTCATTTTCATCTTTAAATATTGAACATTTGAAAGAATTATGAAAGCGTAGTTTGACCCATTAGTTTAGGCGATGCTAGTTTCAAACGGTTACTTTTTGAAGATAACCTTTTCAAGTTAAGTCTCTGGGAGCAGTTTGGGCGAGGCCAGGTGAAAAATGTTTCTAAAGCCTTTGATTTTGGGATATAGGACTGGAATCAAGCTTTCGGCGACATCAAAGACTAGGGAAAAGTATTTAAGATAGACGTAACAACTGAGAGGCTTATTAGATTTTTTAGTGCACTTGGCAAAATAAAGCGTAGAAGCTTAAAGAGTCGGAGTTTATTGAAATTATAAATTATATTGTTAGAAATTATTTTAGAATATATCGTAATCAAGAAAATGACTTTTCGGAGCAAAGGGAAGAATTTGTATCTACAAAGATTGACAATGAACAAATCAGTTAGATACTGTTTATGTTTATAGTCACTGCTTATGTATAGACTCAGGCTAAATTAATTGATACTTGTTGATTACGATGATGTAGCACACTGGTCCCATCCGTTGCTGACGGAGTACTGAATGATTTGTTATATGAATCGTGCTTTAAATTTTTAACGTAGCTTTTTTTAAAAAAAAAAAATCAGTCATATCGCTACGATGTATGCAGTGTGTCAGTTTGTAGTGATATCTAGGACTGGGACATCATGCGGATGATGTCTCACCTAGTCACATTATTCTGACACCAGGCCGGATAGTACTTTTTGGTTCAAGGTCGTAACCCGAAAACAATATTTTAAACTAGATAGATCAGGTGTTTTGTTTGGATGTCCTAGGAATAGAGTCTATTACTAGAGGAGTGATATTCACCTAAGTGGGAATTAAACAAAAATTTCTAGGTTATTTTACGCCCCAAGTTAGCTGACATGTAAATTAATATCCCATGTTCCTTTTGATACGAAGCGACACATTCATAACTTAGTACGAATATTTACACTGTCAATCTTAACCTAGATGAGGACAACCGTATCGGCCAGAAAATCTGGATAGATTAGATTTCTTTTCCTTTTTTTGCAGAAAATCTGAAGGTCTAATTGAAGACAATATTATATATCTGGAGCATGAACTATTAATTCTGTCATTTCATTGTTACAAGGCAGTACAGTGAGTTGTCCGATCTGTCTGGTCATTTGATTTGATTCCTTTTTTGTTGTGGAGAGGGAGGGAGTAGGTGACATGTCTTACTGACGGCCTACTTGCATATAAACAGTTTTATGGATTCAACTTTGTAAATAAATAAAAATGTTTCATAAAGAGAATAATGACTCGAAATATATTTGTAACATTTATTCAGATATTACCTAAATATATTTTAAAATGAATCGGTGTATGAGTAAAAGTGGCTGTGATATAGTGAGTAGAATTTATTTAATATTACAACCATTTCAGTGTTAGGCAGAGGCAATGTGTTACATACTGTGATAAACCAAGAGCACATACTACTTGTATTAGCGTGAATTTAAAAAAAAGAATTTGGACTTAACTTTCATTGTTTACTTTATATCACGTGTGGAAGTAACATATTATGGGATATTTAATTTTCATTGCTTATTTGGTATGACATGTGGAATTAAAAACAATATAGACTATTGTGAACTTGATCATTCCGAACTCCTTGTATACCTACATGCTATTTATACTTGAATTCATGGAGGTATTACATACAAATGGGTTTAAAATGTCAATGTTGATTTTAGTGGATATAATTAGAACAGATTCTAAGTTCTAAACGTATTTGGGACATACTCAACTCAATACTACAAGTAAATGTTACACAGTCTCTCTCTCTCTCTCTCTCTCTCTCTCTCTCTCTCTCTCTCTCTCTCTCTCTCTCTCTCTCTCTCTCTCTCTCTCTCTCTCTCTCACTGGCTTATTTAGTTTTCCAAAGTGCAACTCTGAATCACAGATGATAAGTGACTCATTCCGACCATGAACCTGACTTACAAAATACACTATGATTTACACACAAAAATAACTGAAAATATACACATTGGCATGCCGTTCATGCCAGTGTCAACGTATAACAAAGCAATTCTGGTCTGTACACATTTAGTACAAATTCCCTTTCAACACATACCGGTAGGCCTAATCGTCTACTGAAATTGTACACAGCTCTATATATGGATATAGCAACAATAATTGAACTCAAGGATTATCATACAGATGTATAGAAAATGTCATTGAATGAGGATTTTAGTGGATTGAATTGGAAAAAAATAGATTGTTAATGTATTAGAGATTGCCATATTCCACTCAATAATACAATAATATTGTACACAGTTTAGTTGCTAATTTTCTTATCTTCCTGTCTATCTATCTAACGATTGATCCAGTTGGGTTTATTTATTTTTCCAAAATGCAACACTGACTCACTGAGGACAATGTCACCTCTTCAGACAGAAAAGACATGGAAAAGACAATCTGACTTTTACCTCACTGAAAAATAAAATTTTGCATGATGTTCATGCCAGTTTCAACGTAAAACAAAGCAGTTCAGTTTTTGTAGAAACTTGGTACAATTTCCTTTGATCAGATACATGAATAACCAATCATTATGTCCGGCGGAAAACAAGTATATGTTTACGAAAACTTTCATTGTTCTAATTTGGATTCAAATGTACATAATGGACACTTTACGCATTTCTTTTTACAACATTCGTTCATTAACAATAAATATAGAAAATGTAAGAACTTTCTGACCTTTGCTTCTTACCAGAATTTGTCCTTCTCGACGGTGAATTAGACCGCCTCTCATCCGTACACGACGAGTTCTATGGATCAGAGGTTTCGCCGATTGAAGATTCTTACAATATTCCTACAGGCCAACCTTATTGAAGTGTTGGGGCATTATAACGTAGATCTCTCGCAGGTATTATACAAGTGTAACACTTCGATGATCCCAGATTAATAGGTATTGCTATCAATACATGGGACTCGTCCCTGCGTCAATATCTATTGACCATGTGATCTAGGGGGAAAATTGTTGGGAATTTGTAGATTATTTTGGCAAAATTAATTATATTGTAGAAAATGTTAATACAATAAATGCTTATGTAATTGGAGATTAGAATGATAATACGCTTAAATCCACTCCCTTTGGATATGAACTTTGCCTATTCCGTGACTAATTTGGTTATATCATATCGGACTTAAAACTAATAGTTGACCACACAAAATTGTTTACTTATATCAGTGATTCACAAAATACGGTGTCTTGGATCATTGTTTATCTACACAATCTGCTCATTCTGCTATAAGTTATATGATAATAATACACATCCTTGTATGGTCCGACCATCGCCCTATTTTAATGACTATCAAGACTGATCTACTTCCAAGATTGGATTCTTGCCACAATGGACTCTCAAACTTGAAATACAACATTAATTGGTCAGACCTTACTTCTGACGAAAAACTGAATTATACTCAGACATCTGCATTTTTTTTAAACAAGATTGAGATCCCACGTGGTGTTGCGATCTGTAATGACCATGGTTGCATTAATCAGGTCCATATGATACAGATAAATGACTTTTACGCTGATGTGCTGAAAGCTCTATCGAAATCCAGTAATAGATTGACTAGAAAATCCAAAAGTGGTCAATAGGTTATACCAGTCTGGAATGACTGTCATAGAACTACACAACTTTGCACGACATGCTTACCTAATGTGGCGTGATAAATGTAAACCTCGTCGTGGACAATTAAGTAACCGAATGCGCCAAACAAGAGCACAATTTAAGTATGCTCTTAGGTTATGCAAGATGGTCGGAGTAAAACATAGAGCAGACTCACTAGCACAAAAGTTTGAAAATGTCGACCAACATAAATTCTGGAAGCAAGATAAACAAATTACTACGACAACTTCCAAAAAAAGCTATCAATTTGCATTGATGGGTAACATGGTCAAATTAATATATGCAACATGTGGAAAAATCATTTTGAAGACTGACTAAATAGTGTCAGAAAAGAATAAAATAAGAAGCGTGTTACTTCAGCATTGAGTACCCCTTCTGCTCATATTGAGGTAATCACATTATATGAGATCCAAAATGCAATAACAAGACAAAAAGCTGGTAAATGTTTGGGGTCAGATTTTTTTTATATGTGGAACATTATAAATTTACAGATACTGGACTTCTTGCGCTATTCATGATTACATTTAACTGTAAGTTTGTGCATAACTTTGTAAAAGATGATTTCACAAAAGTTACAATTATACCGGTACTAAAAAGCAAAATTGGCAATCTTGCGGACAAAAATAACTACAGACCTATAGCTCTTACGACTATTATCTAAATAATATTCGAATGCATCATACTACAAAGATGCAAAGTCTTTATCTCCGATAATGCATTTTACGAATTTATGTCTATATGCCTTTAAGGAAACCGACAGCTATTATGTGTAACATGGCGGTCCAGTATTTGCATGTTTTTTAGCCGCTAGTAGGGCATTTGATAGGGTCACTCATTGGACACTCTTTAAAAAGTTGCTGGAAAATAAATACCTGTATACGTAGTTCATACTTTAGTCAAATGGTATGGCAAACAGTTGTATTATGTGCGATGGGGAAGTGTAATATCCAGCGCTTTCCATGTAACCAATGGGGTGATGCAGGGAGGTAATCTTCCCTTATGTTATTTAATATTTACATAGACGAGATAAATCGTATATTGAATCAGTGTTACGCAGGCTTACGTCTGCAAACAAATGGACTGTTTCTTAACAATTTTAGTTTTGCTGATATGTCATTGATACGTCCTTCTATGACAGGTTTAAGAAAATTATTGAAGATATGTGAACAATATGCATTAGAGAATGGATATCATCTATAATGCACAAAAATCAGTATGCATGGTCTTTCAGCCAACTTGTTTTAAATTATCATCACCTCCCTTTGTACATATTAACGGCAATGCTCTTAAGTATGTCGACAGTTATATGCATTTGGTTCATATTTTGAAATTCAATTAGCCAGATAATGAAGTTATGATAAGACATTATCGATATTTATGTACTCGAACAAATGTGCTTCTACGCAAATTTAAGCCTTGTTAATTGAGTATCAAAATTAGATTATTAAAATCTTATTGCTGCACGATGTATTGTGCTCCACTGTGGACAAACTGTAGTGAAAGTGTGAAAAGAAACCTAATAATTGGTTATAATAACAGTCTTCGCTTTCTATTAGGTCGTATTATATGGAACAGTGCCTCCAACATGTTTGTAAATTATATTGTATTCAGTTTTAGGAAGTAATGAGAAAGTACGTATTCTTAATGATAACAAAACTATCTAATAGTGAGAACTGTATATTGAAATCACTTTGGAACTATGACATCCATTTAAATTCTCATTAGTAGATTTAACAAATTAATCTTCAAATGTGCCACTTAATTTCATTTTTAACAAATCAGGGCGCAATTAATTGTTATAGATGTATCTGTATACTTACACATATGACATAGATGTTCCTTTATGTTTACAATGTTTTCTATTATACCGTATTTTAATTTAGATGTATGGACTATTCAGTCTGGAATAAAGAATTCTTATCTTCTTATCTTATCTAATAAACGTTCATAAACAGTCAAGCACTTCAAATAGGTTAATATGTTTTAGACATATTGATATTGATATAACAAATCAAAATATAAGAATATGTCTCATTTGACCTGATATGCCTATACATGGTCATGCATTTGTTATATACCTGATATGCCTATACAAGGTCATGCATTTGTTATATATATGGGTCATTTCTGATTCAAAGTGATGATCAAAAGGCAAAATGGAGGTGGTAGAGTAGCAGTTACAAAGTTGAATTGATAGATGTATGTTGGTAGACAGGTAACGGACAATTGATTATCTCATTGGCGCGTCTCGTCTCTGACCAGTAGAATAAATAGTTTCTGACCTTTTGTTACTATTCTGGTGATATTGATAACAGCAACGGGTAGGTAATCAAATGTCTTCATCTTTCTATTTGGGATCACAATTTATCAAAGAAACATTATAATATGTTGAAACATTGATGCTACAGTGCTAAACTTACCGTGTCACACATGAAATAATTATGGTGATATTTGGCCTTTTAAATTAATAATTACCAACCCCAGAAAGCAATGTACATTCTCATTCACTCATGATACATATGGTACACTCCCGTTCACTTATAACTGACTTCAGTAACTGCAGAAATTTAGAAAATATTCAGTGATAGAAAGTAATATACTAGGAAAATGTAAGATAAAATTTTAGCTTCAAGTGATTTTCTTCTAATAAATACATAGCACAGAACATATAATTCCTGAAAAATGATATTAAATTCATACATCAAGGTCAGTCCCTTATATAATTGAGTTAGGATCAACATCTGATGTGATTAGAATGGAGATTTCACCAATATGACTGATTTAATATATCCTAATATACTGTCATACAAATTGAGACTTGCAATGAGTAAAACAAATCATACTAATGCTTTGTTGATACACAATGCAAGCATGATATGAGAGCGTCTAATCTGATCAACCAAATATGTGAAAACACATTTGTTGTTCTTAAAATCACTCAACATTTCTGTTACAGCATGGTGCCTTTCGACGGATGGCAATATTGATATGATAACAGTTATATCTCGCTGCCTTTCCACGGATGGAAATGTGGATTCTATAACAATTATATCACGCTGGCTTTCCTCGGATGGAAATGTGGATTCTATAACAATTATATCACGCTGGCTTCCACGGATGGAAATGTGGATTCTATATCAATTATATCACGCTGGCTTCCACGGATGGAAATGTGGATTCTATAATAATTATATCACGCTGGCTTCCACGGATGGAAATGTGGATTCAATAACAATTATATCTCGCTGCCTTTCCGCGGATGGAAATTTGGATTCTATAACAACGATATCATGGCGCCTTTCCTAAGATTGAAATATGAATTTTATCGAATCTGCACAAAATTCTTCATACAGTACATGGGGTGTAATTGATGGGGTATTCAACACATATTTATTGAAATTTTCATAATTATTAGCAGCGAATATTAGTAGTGTCTCATCAGCCAAGCAGATTATTCAAACAATTGTTAGTTAAATATATCCAAGAATCGTTAGTGTTTTGGTAAGGTATGCCTACTGGAGTTTGATGTTTTATCAATGAAATACATTGTGATCTCTGCCAACACAAAATCACCTTATATGTACTATAAATTAAAACAAATGTATGGTGCTTATCATACGATTTTGTGTTGTCAGAAATCATCGTACTTTGCTGATAAACTTCAAACTCCTGTGGCATGCCTAACACACACTTACCTTCTTGATAAATTGGTCTCCTAAATCATCTGAGTAAATGTTATTAAGTTATCGATGAACTGTCTATTCACACTGAGGGAACTAATATTAGTAAAAGATGCTAATTTTCAAGGTCTATTATCTACATGAAGTCATTACATTTGTTGGTGTGACCCTTGAAAGCTCAACAGGCAGAAACATCTTTATCAAAAGGCCATCAAACCACTTTGTTCCACATCAGTTCTGATTTACAACAAATGGGTCAATTGTTCTTGGTTAATATATATAAGGAAGCTGACACACATACATACATACGTACGTAGGTACCTACCTACACACCTACCTACCTACCTAGATACATACATATTTTTAGTTCTCTACGTCTGCCATATTTGGAAATACTGCCTATTAAACTGAGTTCTACACGGTGTTCCCCGGTCGACTGAATGGGGAATGAAAGGCAATATTTTCAGGACTATATTACACACTAGTCAACTATTAGTCCTACAATGTAAGCCCTAGTCCTACATATCAGTGTCTAGGTCTTATATGTAGGACTATTCAAGCCCCCAACCATAATGTTATGTGTGTCAATGTCTTAATACCCAAATAAAGACGCCGTGTAACGACGTTGATAACATAGGAACTATGAGTCAAATTTTCAGGAATATCTCACACATCTGGCATCCCACATCGACATTTTCTTAACAAATAAAAAGTTTAGTCAGACTTTACTTACTCTGATGTCTTTTCCTAATAAGTTCATATTCCCACATAAGAACATTGACAAGTTTTCAAGTTCCGTTGGCCTACATATCATAGATGACTGGAATGCGATGGAAGCCGGGAATATATAATTAAAACAAAAATCAGTGTCAAGGGCTTACAATGTGGACTAGAGGCCTACCTACTCTCATGAGGACTGGAAGTCTGTTCAAGTTCTGTTGACATACATTTTTTTGTTGGCTACACTGCGATGGAAGATGCGGAAATCCGAAATTAAGTTATGATACGGTTTTCTAATGAAATTAAGCTATCTAACTGACTTATTCAAGTTTATATTTATTTGTTTTGTTAAAGAAACATACTTAACATCCATAGCATTTATCTGCTCACATCCACAGGTGTTCTACTCGAGCTTGATGTTGAGAAGAAATAATAATCTTAAGAAAAAAATATCATTCAGAGTGACAAAACTATCTCAGATTACCCAGATGACCCGTTTTGATATTGAACACTCTCTATCATACTATGTTTCTGGCATGATAGAAATGGTCCAATATCAGAAGCGGTCATGGGGTATTCTCACGTATTTTTATTAGTATTTATGATTTCGACCTATGAATCAGTGTATAACCCGATATAATGGTTTGTAATTGTGTTAATAATAGAAAAGTGTAAAAGAAGCCCGATTTAAGCCATATTGATAAGAATTACCTACTTTTAAGAGTCATGTAATGACGTCAATTGTCGTACTTGTTTTTACTCGATGGACTGGTATAATAAAGGCGATTTGTTCGAAATCTACATACGAGTGAGATTATGAGCAAGAATGTGTATTTACATATTTTGGGTGCATATATCGTATGGTTATGTGGTTTAAAGTAAATCAAGGCGTAGCAGAAACGTAATACGAGGTAAAATACGGAATTACCACATATAAACATCCCGCAGAAGGCAAATCAAATTATGGTAATTTTCTTAACAGATGAAAAGTTGTTCTAAAAATCATTTTTATTGCGTATGGCTTAAAAACTTCTTTTCTTTTCAATAGCGACTAAATACCTCGAAAATGGGTCGCATAATGGGCTAAGTTCTTTGGGTGCAACGGCAGGTGCATCTTCTAAATAATGGTATTTTCTGCCAGAGAAGGGGGTCTGAATAAGATTATCTTTATATTTTTGTTTAAAGAGGAAGCTGTCCTGGTCCACATGCACTATGCACAGCTGCAAAAATAACGTTGTGTACAAGAAGAAGATAACTTGGCTAAAGGGGACGGTCTGCAAAGAGTTATATATTTACTTTTTATTTGTCAAGATCGTTATTATTAATAGTTATGGTACATATTTGAAATAATGTCAGCGAATATTTTGGTACCTTCATAATTTACCCATTTCATTCTGTGTATATAGTCAATTTATTTTTCATCCCATCTATCGAATCAAATACAACCGAGTGACTTTATTACATGAATTTACTATAAATGGAAAAAAAATGTTAATTTCGAACAAAACCCCCAAACAACAACAATAACAACCACCACCACAACAACAACAACAACAATAGACCCCGATAAATTTTATTTGACAATACCAAACCAGTGTAATCATACTATCCGTTGTTCAATTCGTATTGCGCTTAACTTGAGTCTTTTCATTTAATTTGAGTTCATTTTTTAATAGCATGTAAATTTTTGACTTCTTATTTTCTTTTCCCTAAATATAATCTTCGTAGAAACTTTCTAAACTTTCTTTCCCATAGAAGTGTAGGTCGTGCTTGTGAGAAGATGACATAACGATCATTGCCGTAATGGTACTGGGCATAGCCATATGGATGTGTGGGTGGGATGATCTGGATAGCACAAAGACCTTAAGTTTACTTGAGATTTCATGATTGACTGTGATATTGTTCAAACAGTCATATCTTCTTTTTTATCTATCATTAATTCTGACAAGGATTACATATTTTTATTTCAAGTCAAGTCGACTGATCTCGTTTATTTTAGAGTCAGATATAAGGTTTATACTATGAAATTAATAAGATTGCATCATAAATTACTATCATGCATACTTAGAATAAATATGGGTTTTTGATGTTAGATATTAATGCCTGAGCTGATAGTATCACTGCTTATTTGAAAATGAGTTCCTTCTGTAACACTTTGATTTTTGGTGACTTTTTGTTTTGCAGTGATACAGAGAAATTCCTCGAAGGAGAAAATATTACATAAAAATCCCCGAAAGCCACTTGACATTAATGCCACTGTGAAAATACTTATAAAAAAGAATAGAAATAGTACTTGTTTGTTAATGGAATGTGTAGTGACGATACGAGTTGTAGGTCTACCATTTTCGGAATTATGTTTGTTTTTAACTATTCTGCTATTTCTGAAATATTATAATCTCTGCATACATGAGCTTTACCCGCTTCATACAGTTGCTCACTATTTGTTAATTACTAGCTTTAGTTTCTACCACGCAAATAAGAAAATTTGGTATGATAACAATAATATATCACAAAAAACTGAGACATCAAGAACACATTAAGGTTGATTGTATTAAGCATAATGATACAGATAAATTGAATGTGATAGAAAAGAAGACTTATGATTCATATATCAGAATGACATCAACTGTCTATACTCAACGATCCATCATCATTTAACGTCAATGCTCCATTTGGTAATAAAAGTAAAGAATGAATGTTTGGAACTAAATGCTAAGAGACAGAAACACGTCACCATGTAAGACAAGTACATAACAGTAACCAAACACTAGCAATGTGACAAATCGAATCCCATCCCGAATTGATCTTATAAGTATCTTCCAGTCTCTAAAAATCTTTAATGCCATTTAAACATTGCATGTATGGTGCATGCACTTCATTTAGTAATGGAGTTACATGACATGAGAGATATCGAGCGTTCATCTTCTTACTTCGCTGCCAAAGTCATTCTGACCATAGGCTCGGCCCTAGGGCAAGGCGGTCGAGGCAACCATCTTGGGTCCCTCGCTTTCATGGGACCCGCGTAGCCTAACGGAAATCAACTCCGAAATTCAATTTGTTTGCTTGCGCCCCACTCGGTTGCTGCCTTGAGGCCCGTACATCCTATGACCGTTTCTGTCTGCCATCCAGAGCTCTGCACATTCTTGATTATACGTTACTACAAGGATTTTCTGAATTCCTCGTTTGCCAGTTTGTAGGGTGTATTTGATGTAATCGAGGTGCTGTGGACTGCTTGTGAGGATCAAACGCTGCGTCTTCCAGACGCTTCATATTCACAATTAGCTTGTACAGGTTTAATTTAAAAAGTATGTTTTACTTATTGTTTCACAGTACATAACCTTATTTGACACAGTTGGGTAATTTAGGCAATATTTTGAACAGTAAGTTTTATTTTAAAGCAAAATATAATATTTAGTTTTGAAATTTTCTATCTTTTATATTATCTAGATGATACGATCAACATTCCGTTGTAATTTATTTTATAAGCAAAAATGGATTATTAATTCATTTATTTTTCTGAGATGATTTGAATTCTAAAAGTTAGTATAATCCTAATTATCTCTAAGTTTTGTTTATTAATTTTATTCTTTACGCTTTATGAGATACCATGCATCATTAATATGTTCTCATATGATGATTATATCCGTTTTATTTTTATTCCATATATGAGTAATGTTAAATGTTGAGAACACACACACACACACACACACACACACACACACACATATATATATATATATATATATATATATATATATATATATATATATATATATATATATATATATATATATATATATATAAATTCGATTATTGTCGTGGTTTGGATTGTAAATTGTACTCCTATTTAAGACAACAGTTCACAAACATAATTCCAGTATTGTCATAAAAAAATTAAGTTTTTCACGTCATTATGAGCTTTATAATGTTAAATGTAAGACAATATTAGAAAACTCGTTTATAGCAGAAACCAAAAAGTTTGTTACGTATTGACTTGTTGAAATTAACCTAAAAGAAAGAGTTTAGACAAGAAGCTTTGTAAATTTAAAAAAAAATAATTTATTTTCCTAGAAAACATTAAAAATGTAAATATGTTAAAAAGATTTACGGTTTACAGAAATGATTCCAAAATTGTTTGTTCAAAATAAAAACATGTCCTGTAAAAAGTTCTAAACACAAGTCTAAAGTTAAATTCCGGTCCAAAATGGCAGATAACCACGTCAGACGAAGGCTAACAGAAAATTCTAGACTTTACAAAATAAAGCGCCGTTTGTGTTGTTCAGTTCCAATTTAGAATATTTTCTGGAAAATGTCTTTGTCCAAATCAGTAATGTTGTTCTCCAGGAAAACAATTATTCAGAAAAACGAAGTAAAATTAGCTCCTCTTTGAAGACATGTTGTTCTACGTAGACATACTAACAAACAACTTTTTCTAGCACAAAAATACCTTTGTTAAGGTAATATAAGTTGTATAACTATACGATGTTACAATAAACTGACTTTACGACTCTACGTCTCGACTACGACTTACAGTTTTACCAAAAAAACTCAACATATAAACGAAGCTAATATGTTCTTTGAATTACACGCGCACGAGGACGCATACATTTTCGAAATACTTCTTGACATTAGGAAAGCCTGACCAAGCATCAGCCAATCGTTTTTATAGCTATTCCTGAATGTTTACTTGTAATGAATTTTTTATCATACACAGCACGTACTCACACAAGTCACATTTACGACTCAAATAAACGCAATGTTTTCCATCAACATATTAGACTGATATTAATATAATTATATTAAAAATTACATTTAATGAAATAAATTTAAATGAAAAGATTTGTACAGAATTGATTCCTTAACACACACAATTAAACTACTGGGTCGTAACAGGTTATCAACATAATTTTTTAAATAAAGTTCTCAGACGTACAATGCAGGCAGGAGCAGGTTAAATGATGGAGCTGGAGATTCACAGATTTCAATACCACAATGATTTTCCATGAAAGGTGCAATTAAGCAAAGTCTGTGCGTCTATTTACTCACATTGTGTCGAATACCGAATACATGTGTGCAACAAAAAGGCAATAGTTCACATTTCAAGTGACTGTACGTTCGTATGTGTGTTTACTTTTCTGGGGGTGTTTTCTGGAGATCCTCCTGATCAGGCCCTATACAATATTGTCCACATCGTTGTGAGCATGATCCTAGCCAACTACTATTTAAATTCAATTTAGTGTTGTGCCATCTCAGTTAAATACCACATTTGTTTAACACGATAATTTAGCAACGCTTTTTCAGCAACAGAGAACAAGAAATTGCATAGGTTACTGGTCTGCCCAGGTCAATGTGTACATTATTCGCACAGACATGACACTCCTTTAAATTCAACTTGGTATCTATTCAATTCATTGGTTATGTTAATACATTATAAAATTAGTAATACAGATGTTTATTCTTTCAAACAAGCAGTATGGCATAGTTCGAGTTTAAAGTCAAACAAGTATTTTCCTTGAAGATTTAGGTGTGGCTTTTGCTCGTATTTACTTGAGACAGTGGTACAGTTATCTCAACTGCACATGGTATAAGGCTATGCAGAGACAAGAAACTTACGCTCTACAATTTCGTGCTTTGCAGTAAAAAAAGGTTCCATGTTTTTCCTCACTGATTATCCTGGTTATTTATAAAGACCTTATATTGTGACAAGTAGGTAATAATTGTAAATGTTTATTTTTTCTCTTGGCGCTGATCCACCATGGTGCACCAATCTTATTCTTGTATTTATAAGGAATTCCTTATATATAGCTGTTAGGTTCAGAATTATTTAGTCATGTCATCTGTAATGGAGTCATTCATTTAGTTGTGTTCATTTTTGATCTGAGACGATTTATTTATTTAAATTATTCATTGGAATTACAAGTGCTCATTGATACTTTTGGACTAATTTCCTATTTTTGGATTAGTGTGAATTCAGTTGAAGACAATATGGATTATATATAATTGTAATACATCAATACTGTTTCTAAGTCAGCACATTTAAGACTTCTGGCAGAGCAGCACATTCCATATTGGAATTTATTCATAACATAACTAAAATTCATTTAGAACAATCTATACATTTGGACTTGACCTAATAGAACATTTAGGTCTTCTGGGAATTTTAATTCACTGCAGCAATATTTTATAGCTTTTTAAATTTTGACATTGTGTTGAAGGAAATAAATTATTTGTTGTATTTTACTAAGCTTGTTACTTCCGCTCTTTTTCTGTTAATTGAATTCATAGAGTCGTATGCATGGTTGTATGCAGGTATGTACACATGAATATATGTATGTATCCACGAATGTGTATGTTTTATGAGGAAATGTACAATTATTGTTCTTTGAACAGACTGATTTCCATTTGCCTTTTGAAGCTAAGTCTACCTTGTTTCTAATAAATTTATCTACTCTAAGCAGAATAGTATAACTAATAATTACGAACATCATTCCATTTTGTATGCCGCATCACAAAAGCTGGACTCGTATTGATGAAAATTTTATAACGAAAATTATGTATCATGGAAACGTTGTAATATAATTTATAACTTGAACGTAAGTAAATAGACATTTATAAAAGATTATAAAATAACTTCTGAAAATCAGAAGCTATAAACCGTCATTACTTCATTACTCATGCCAATTGCCATGTATAGCACACCAATTTGTATTCACTCGGACTGAAAGTGATGGCCATACTAAATAGCTATACTACTACTAGTGGTTGTAATCAGTGATAGTTACACCAACTTTAATTTACATTCAGAGTGAAATTTTGAGAACAATTCGCGTCAAATTACATTCCCACAGAAAGACAAATAAATCATAACTATTGAGTGATTTAATGTCAGAATATTTTAAATATTTCGTATAAATATCATAGATTAATTAAAATACTTAATAAATGGTTCAATCAAATTCTGAAAGTAGTTTTTGTTTTAGTTTTCAAACATATTACAATGAGAAGTATTGAAATTCCAATACGCATAAAACTGTCAAATTTCAATCAGTTTAGTTATAGATTTCGTTTACGCTTTTAAGACCCCAACCCGTTTGTGCAACATGACGGCTCCAATTACTCTTCAGTCTTGTATCGCAAATTGATACCGCACCTGGTGTATGGAGATCATTATTGCAAACTTGTAGTAGTAGTACTACTAGTAGTAGTATTAGTTGTAGTAGAAGTAGTTAAGGACTTTTATTTACTAGCAAATTCTTTCAGTGCATTTTATGGATAAATAACTGCAGGAACTGTGAAAATTTGAAAGGTTATGAAGTAAATGCAAATTCCAATTCCACTGAACGTAGTGAAATTTCAGACGGTTTTAACTATTAATCAACAGGGTACCTCCCTTATGGTCATTTAGTTGAATCAAGTGTTACCTCTCTTATCGTCTTTTAGTCGAAGTTTCAAAACACTTTCATGATAATTTTGTGTTGTTACGTGACGGCTCGTCCTAAGTAACATAAAAGAGTGAACACAACAAGCTTTATAAATTTTAACAATGATAAGAACAAAAATTAAATTATTTAAAACAAGACCAACGGTTTACAGGAATGATCCAAATTTTGTTCAAAAATAAAAAAAAATGTAAGTTCTGTAAAGAGTTCTAAACACAGTCTGACAGTATGATGTTCCGACCCAAAATGTCGATTGACCACGTCAGACGAAGGCTAACAGCAAATTCCAGAATTTTCACAATAAACAATGTATGTGTTGTCCCGTTCCAATATTAGGGAGAAAATGTCCAAATACGTAATGTTGTTTTCTAGGAAAATTATAAAGACGAAGTGAAAAATAGTTCCTCTAACACGGCATGTTATTTTATGTAGACATAATGACAACTTCTTCTGGCACAACACATTAGAAGTTGTATAACAGACTCGACTACGACAGTCTGTCCGTGACTGTTGACTCTCGACCAGGACAGTCTTTACGTGATTGTGTACAACGTACAAAAATCTCAAATATATATGGGAAGGCTAATGCGTAGCCTGAACTGCACGCGCACGAGTAAGCATGCAATTTCCCAATACTTCTGAAAATTCAAGAAAGCCTGACCCAGCATCAGCCAATCGCCCTCGTGGCCATTCCTGAATGTTTACTTGCAATGAATTTGCTACCATACACAGCACGTGCTAACACGAGTCAGATCTACGACTCAAACAAACACTGTTTTATCAAAAACATGTTAGACGACATTAATATAATGAAATAAAATGAATTAAAAAGAGACTTATACAAAATTGACATATTAACACACATACTTAAACTCCAGGTAGTAACAGTGTCCATGCATTGATTCGTAAGGAAATTGTCAGAGAAATAACAACAACAACAAAAACAACAAGCAACAACATCTGCATGTAAATCAGCAACTAAGATGAAACATCTGCATAACGAAGAAACATCATTTTTTCGGTAGGGCGTATTGCGAGAAACTTCTTTCTAGAGAGTGCTTTTTTAAAACAAAAACGAGAACAATTGTATTAATTGTTTCAAGCAAGTGTAGTAATTACCTTCATACGGTATAGAAAGTTTGACGGGATCAGAAGTCTATTATTATTCCAAATGTCACAATTGACCAACGACTCCTGTCAGACGCATGGAGTTGAACAATGTTGAATAATATCCCTTGATTTCTTTATTCATGAGACACACACAAGCGTGCTTTTATATCCTTCAATCAAATATTAACACAATAGTTATAGTTCATACCTGATCCTTTCGTACTGAAATGCACATAGATTGGTATCTATTCACATTTATTGTCATGTATTCAGACATACAAACATTAGTGCATGTACTTCTCCATAAGTCCATCTATTCTTAGAAATAACACACCGCAAAGAAAAATAGTTTAAAACAGATAAAGATGTCAATGGATGGATGGATGGATGGATGGATGGATCCATGAACAGATGGATTGCTAGAAACTCGGATGACGATAAGTAAACAACTTTTACACGTAAATCGTAAACTTCATCAACAAAAGAAACGTTCGAAATCCACAGATAAAATAAAATAAAATTAACTGCCAACATTTAAAATTGCAACATAAAAGTCCCATTATATTTTCATATATGACATACATCCACACATACACAAAAAAATAAAAACATTCATCCCTCGATACATCCATTCCTATAACCATGCATGAATACACGCATTCATTCGCTATTATATTTGTATTTTGTTTTTATTCAATGTAGATTGTAGACTGTAGACAGATTAATCACATATAGTATTAACAATGTATTAAAATCTATTTGTAGAACTTTTAATTTCCATTATTCTATTTTTGGCATAAGAGGAAACCATATAAAATATTTTTAGTTTGTAGGGGTAAGGTAAATGGGTGGGGTAAATATTTTTGGACATAATTTAATGGATATCCCCATTTCAGGATAAAAATGAGTATTTTCTATTTTAATCATTTCATTATTAGCTAGTTAAATGGTACTAGGATAAAAATAAGTGCTCGAAGTAAAATTTTCGCTGTTAAATGAGGATGAAGTAGATTCTTTGTTTGTGTGTTTTTTGCAATAGAAATCGCTTCCTTCTTTTTATTGTAAGATATTCGTATTATCTTTGCACGAAATATCAACTGTCCTACACAGTTGACGATGATTAGTAATGGCAAAATGCTTAACATTTTAGCTGATGATGGAGTGATTGGAGAAATGAATTTATTCAAGTTAAGAGTTATTTGGACTGCTTAGTCAATTACATATCACTATATAATCAGTTTTAAAATGTTTCAATAAAAGATGGGTTATTAAAATGAAAGTATAATTCTTCCCTTTTTTATATTTATGTGCATAAATAGGTGTGTATGGCTTTTGAGAGATATGTTATATGTGCATAAAATAGTGAATATGTCTCCTCTTGACCTTCATTAGAGAAAACTAGCCGATTCAGGTTGCGATTGTTCACGTGATCAGGTCGAGCATAAATCGTACCACGCACTTTTGGTCTCCACCACCGGTAAGGTCATAAATAAAAACACGGAAATTACCTGTGCCATCCGTTTTAAGGCGTTCTACTAATCTCGAGGGGCTCACTTTTCAACCTTTTGAAACTTTTACCTGCTGAAAAGGCGACAGACCTAGTGTCGCTCGGTTTGTGGTTACAATTACTTTATCCCAGGGCTGTATTTAAAGATCCACACTATCATTCTGACCTACTTATTGTTGACCCGATTTTCCTGACCGTTGCATATTTTCATACTATGTAATGTAACATTTGTACTAGTTCTGCTGCTTTCTTCTTTAATAATGTGAACAAGTAAAATTTGATTTAATCGTACACACACACACACACACACACACACACACACACACACACACACACACACAAATCCCCGGACAGATATATCAATACATGAGCATATGTTTCCTGTCGAAAAGTTAGCAGATGCATTTGTGCGAGACATATAATCTGTGTTCAAGCACGAGTATTAATCACTTTTACTATAATAGTATTTATTACCTTCCAAACAACAATCATACAACTATGCAATGTACACGTATTGTGTCTTTTTTAAATATTATTTTTCTACAAGGACTTAAAGAGTCCTTATTGATCAAAGCGATCAAAGTGCTTTGGTTACCCTTTTGATGCATGGAATTTAACAAATTTTGTTGAGACCACAAATGAAATTCATAATCAAGCATAAATCATGTTTCTTAAATATCGCTTGCTCTCTTACTTTCACTTGTAATGAGTTTTACTTTTCATCCATAAAATATTGAACATTTTAAAGAATTATGAAAGCGTAGTTTGACGCAAGTTTCAAACGGTTACATCTTGAAGATAAGCTTCTCAAGTTAAGTCTCTGGAAGTAGTTTGGTCGTGGTCAGGTGAAAAATGTTTCTAAAGACTTTGATTTTGGGGTATATGACTGGAATCTAGCTTTCGCCGACATTAAATACTAGGGAAAACGATAAAAAGTAGATGTAGCAACTAAGCGGATCATAAGACCCTCTTTAGTGCAATTGGCGAAATGAAGCGTAGAAACTGGAAGAGGCTGGGTTTAATGAAACTAGAAATCACCTTAATAAAAAGTATTATCAAAAATTTCGTAATCAAGAAAATGACGTTCCGGATAAAAAGCAAGACATTCTCCCTACAAATAATAATGTTTTCTTCTGTCATACGACACAAACAATGCGAGAATTTACTGCAAAAGACAAAAAAAAAATAGAACGGTATTGTTAAAATGGAACCGGAATGAATCTTACAATCAATAGCACAGTTTTAAGAATTAAGTTCTATTTTCTTAAAAGAACGTGTTCTTGTGATTAAAAGCACTTAAAAAACTACTTAGGACTAACATTATTCTTAAGTCAAATGCTATATCAGCAATGTCGTTTTTTTTTCTTCAGAAAATTTTTGATATTTAAAAAGTTGGTTGGTTGGTTTATTTTTTACGATGCACCAGCACAACGAGACTATTTAGCGCCATTCAAATCGTTAGATATTTTCACTAATTAAAAGAGGTGAAAGATTTTGTATCGACCAGCGATATGTAACCAAACTGTTGAAGTTTAAACGATAAAATGGTAACGGTGATAAAAAAGTAGTTTTCCGCTCAACGTGGAGTACAAATGATGTACGACAACGATGAAAGGTAATTAAAATCTAGCGACGGTGTATATAACACATAAAACTGTTCAAGGTGATGGCATAAAAGCTATAACTTATGATAAATATTTACTTCCTTCAGGAAGTCTATGATATAAGAAATGCTAACTTTATATTTAAAAAGTACTACTTTCTTTAGTATTCAATCATCCTAGAGAGACGTTTGTTAGTACAAAAAATTAGCTTTTAAGTATATCATTAGAGACAAATACTCGTTTTGCACATGGACTACGATTTTCGTCACAAGAACCCCTGGTTTCTATATTTAGAGTCCACATGATTATATATGCAATAATTATTTGTAGAAGACAATTTTAATCTTAACTTTTTTTGATTTTCGTGATTTTTAATCTCATTTTTACCTCAATGCAGTGATTGACCAAACATATATGTTGATATTTTTAACCTCACGTCACATAAATATACCTCCCTCTCTAGAAGGTATCAGTTTTACTATGCTTAGAAAACTGAACATCTTCACCTGCCTGCTCCGCAACCCTTCCCAGACCCATACGCCTTTCATTGACCAATTGCAGCAAAATACCATATACGTTAGTGGAAAACTATTTGTCGTCTGCATGCGAATAAAGCTTATAACTTAATTAAATATGCACATGATCTGCATAATTGTAAAGTATTTATTCCCATAAAAAAAAGTACTCGAATCGGGGAAACGGATTGGGACATCGTTTTACACTGTCACACTGCAGACATAATAGCAATATGACTGAATTTTTTTTTAAAGATACGTTAAAATCTAAATCACACAATTACGCACATTAAAATTGCGACTGTGATATAGAACCGCATGGGACATGCATATTCCAAAAAAGCGCAATTTAGACACACAGAAAGAAATCTAAGTAATTGCGTCCACTGTGAACAAGAGAAAAGGTCAGGGAATAAACAATCATTTTTTTTATGAGCTCTGGAATACTCACAAGATGCAGGAAACATACATTGCATTCGCTTAGGTAATCTGTCCTAAAGCTTGTTACTGGATTTGCGACCCAGATACATAAATACATTATGAAGTTGAAAATATAGGATACGCTTACTCCATTACTTTTTAATTTACCTGTTTACAATTGATAAAGAGGCGAAGGTGGCGCTGTGGTTAGGCGGTCGTCTCTGAAATTGACATTCATGAATCAGAATTCGAACCTAAATTTGTGTTAGATTTTCACTGCCCCCATTTCATGAGCACCTACCATTTATCATTTATCACCACTGTAAAAGACAACAATACCATCGATTGACCGAAAAGCCTACATCCATTTGTTTAGTTTTTACATCTACATAACACAAACTACATTTCTAATGAAGATGTGGTATGGTTTGGACGTGGGTAAATCAGTAGTTTTAATAATATCCATGCTACTAATTTATCAAATTGCAAAGGAAAGTAGGTACTAAATATATATCCATAGTCTTAACAAGAATTCGAAATTCTCATTTAGAATTGGATACAATATTAATGCATAACTTCAATACGTGAAAATAAACAACGATACTGCAATTTTGCATGAGTGTGAACAGAGACATAAAGCTGCCAATCAAGCTATAATAGTATCTGTGACCCGCGGTAGTAATAGTAACATATTTTTCCTAGATTTTTGAAAAAGTGCTTTGGAGTGGTTTAATCTATTTGTAAGGTCAACGTTCGTTTCACTGTCTTAACTTTCCACCTCAATAACATTTAAACCTCATCACTATCTGAAGACTATCTGTCTGAATCTTACGTCCAGCATTCTATCGTTTTGGTTTTCCGGTTGTTGTTCAGTTTCTCGATTTTATTTTAGTTGAAAGTAATATTATATCACTGAATTTTGTTCAAATATTAAACAAGTTTTTGGTGCATTATGTGCAAAAGATTACATGCGTGTGTATTAGGAATTACACGTTCTGATATAAGGAATCTTTCATGATAAACAGATTGTCAACTTAAATCAAAATCAGTCCAATACGTGCTAGATAGTCATAACATTTCCTCGAGTACAACAGTAAACGGACCAGTAAGTTAATCAAGAAGTCTGTACGTAGTAATGAAAATTCAGGATTGTCATGTAAAATGTCAATGATTACAGTCTCACAAGGTTTCATTTTTTTTAAAGACCCAAACATGACGTAAACTGTTGAAAATACATTACAAAGTGAAATATAGTCAAATTGACGCGCATTCCTTATCAATTTTGTGATCACTCTGTGGTTATTTAGTTCTCTTTTACTATGTAAATCCCAGCCAGCCTTTCCTCTGCAACTTTAGACCTAGATTTTGAAAGTTGTTCAGGACTGACTAGAGCAACTCATGTTCAATTTCTCCAAGTTCTATACAAAATCCATTCCTTCCCGCCATTAATTGGTACAAATGTTTGTACGCATTTGCCTGTATTACAGTGTGTACGCTAGATCCAGTGTTAACAATCCTTCTTTGTAAATAAGTATTGAAAGGAGATACAACACGCGGATACAAATATTCAAAACATGATAAAGAAAACACCTAGACCTAGCTAGTTGATTTAAATGTATGCAAAAACTGTTTGTTTTGTTACTCTAACTTGTATGGTATATATATATATATATATATATATATATATATATATATATATATATATATATATATATATATATATATATATATATATATAATGAGTATAACATCATTCAATATGTGTCTGTTAAGCTTGTTTCATCTCTAATTTGTTTCATTGCAATGAGCAAATCAGCTCGAATCTGCTTATGTTCATAGTCTTGCGGAGGAAACCATTGCTAATGTAAAGACTCACGAGCAATTAATTGATCCTCGTTGATTTCAATCATGTAACACACTGGCAGCTGGCTTTAATGACCTAGTACTGGAGGATATGTTATGTGACAGCTTATAGTGATATATAACACTGGGTCATCATGGCGCATGCATGTACCATGATGTTTCACCCAGTCACGTTATCCTAAAGCCAGGCCAGATAGTACTTTTTGGTTCAAGGTCGTAAACCGAAAACAATATTTCAAACTAGATTTTTTATGTCATAGCAGTAGAACATATTACTAAAAGCAGTTATAATACACCCCTAGTTATTTGTATGTAAATTACTATTCTATGTTACTTTTGATACCAAGCGAAAAATTCGTAACCTAATACGAATATTTACACTGTCAATCTTAACCTAGATGAGGACAACCGTATCGGCCAAAAATCTGGGTAGATTAGATTTCTTTTCCTTTTTTGCAGAAATCTGAATGTCTAATTGATGACAATATTATACGACAATATTATATATTTGGAGCATTATCTATAATTCTGATATGTTATTGTTATAAAGCAACACAGTGAATTGTCCGATATCTGTCTGGTAATTTTATTTTATTCTATGGTGTTTCTTTTAGAGGGAAGTAGGTGACATTTCTTACGGACTGCCTGCTTTCATGTAAACAGCTTGATGGATTCAACAATATAAAAAAGAATTTCATAAAGAGAATAATGACTCGAAATATATTTGTAACATTTATTCAGACATTATCTAAATATGTTTTAAAATGAATCCGTGTATGAGTGAAATTGGCTGTTTCATAGTGAGTATAATTTATTAAATATCACAACCATTTCAATGTTAGGCAGATAGATTGCTACATACACAGATAAACCTAGAGCATGAACTACTTGTATTTGTGTAAATTTGTATAGTCTGTTTAGAATCGTGTGCTTATTGTTAGATTAGGAGGAGGCAATGTTTCGGAGAAATTTCTCAGTTTAAGTAATTAGCAAATATCTAGCAGCAGACGTCATATTAATTGTGGAATAATATTTTTAAAAAAATTTGATAGGCGAGTTTAAAAGAGAGTTTGAACATAATAATGCATAAAATAAAATAGAGATTTGTGTGCCTCTGCGCCCTTCGAACTCGCGACCTCTTTCATGGCAGCCGGGACACAATGACAGTCATATGATTACAACGTCATAAAACAGGAGTTATACAAATAAATTTTCAAAATAAAATAAAAATAGAAACGTTGCAAATAAAATAAAATTGTGTCGAGCGAGTTTAAATGAAACTTTCAACCTGAAAGAAAAAAGAAGTTGAATAGTAAATCGGAATGTACGATATTCGAAGTCGCGACCTTATGTTTAGTAGCCGTGATACACTGAAAGACGGACAGAAGGAAATCGAATCTGTTTATATATATATATATATATATATATATATATATATATATATATATATATATATATATATATATATATATATATATACTAAGCTTCATTTAAACCACTTCGTATAGTGATATACAATGTCAAACATATATAGTCTTTTTCGATACTGCTTATGTAAAAGAAACCAAACCCCGATATCCCATTCTTTGTAGGGCCGGATCAGATCAAGTTTTTAGCGTATTATTTTCATTATTTCAAAAGAGCCCAGAGTTTCCTCGAAAGGGCACAAAAACTAAAGACTGTCTGTTTACTGGAAATTTGCATAATACTCAATAAACCTTCGCAAAAAAGAACAATGATTAAATTGTGAGTGACAAGTATGACAAGTGAATTTACCTTGGTGTGTTTGCACATTGTTTTAGCCCTGGGGTTCGAATACACCGGATCTCTCTCCCTTCGATCCGGAACTGCTTTGTTACGTAGTATGCATATATACAATACATATTGGTATGTACTATGCAGAGATACAATAAATATTGAAGAAAGTTAAAAACTTTATTTTAATACCCGCGTTCCCATAAATGTACAGTTATAAAGGTCAGAGAGAATCTTCAACAATAAGATGTTTTTTTGGAAGTTTAAAGTAAAACAAATTACATAACATTTCGATATATAGGCATAACTTGATCACATTAACTCGTAATAAAACTTTAAACTTGAATACAAAATCAAACTTTGAAAAGCCCAACAATTTAATACCAAAGTCGTTGTTGCAAAATATATATTAAATGGAGAGGAAACTGTACTTAATAAATATTTTAAGATTTCTTACCATCACTTGTGTTGTGATAAATATATTTTGATAAAGGTTAAAATCAAGTTATATCTGTAAATCTGTGTAAATGTAAGGACTCTTGGCGCTATGGATTTTTTTTTTTAATAAATCAATTATGCCAATCCATCACATTTTCTTAACTTTAATAACTAGTTGTGGCATATAAAATGTGCAACTCTAGCCTTCATGCACTTGCAGCAGTGAGGTACCTTTGCCTGGTACCATGATTTTAAAGATTAGTGATCGGTGCGGTTCGTATCATTTACACACATTTCCCAGACCTACAAATCATAAACGAAAATACAGTGAAATAAGTTACATTAAAGTTCAGCATGCAATCGTTTGCCCTTATAGTACAGAGGAGCCCATCATCAAAGGATCATATGACTACCATATTGGATATCGGATCTGCACCATGTTTATGCAGGAACAACTAAGCGTTATAAGAAAACAAAATCCCCCATTGATGCGACCATCCCTTCAGCAATAGTGCCACTAATGCGATAGTTTTCATTCTGTGACACCCATACTGGTAGCTGCAGGTACACCGTTTTCGTTTTATACCGACTAGATATTATACAAAATCTCCTTTTGAAACCCATGCCAATATGAATTTCCAGGCACGAGGAGTGAGAACTAAAATATTTTCGAAAAGCCATCTTTTGACTTAATGTTGGATGCTCAATAAAGATGATTTTCAGTTTCGATCAATTCCAGAGTAAATCGGTAAAACGATTCATGCAAATGATCAGAGTAGTTTAACGAGTACTAATAACAAAATTGTTCTCACTAAAGTACGGACAACAGGCTACATTTCATTTGTCCACAATGTCACTTTTAAATTTATGTTAACTATAATGGCATAATGTACTTAAACCTACACTTATAACATAGTTAATCAGTAAATCATAGTCAAACACCTAACTGATAAGTCTTGTACGTGTTACCCAACACACACACACACACACACACACACACACACACACACACACACACACGCACACCATTCTTATTTGTGCACATCTCCTAGCCCTTTTCAGCATGCATGACAGGTTAGAGGTTTGGAGCTGAACCATGTATAACTTTCTGAAGACCCGAAAACTTACATTAATTATATACCAATAGGTTTTTGTTAATATTTAAAATAAATTTCGATAGAGATTATTTCGATCAATTTTGCCTAAACATCAAAGTGTTACAGGGATATGAGTCTCCATTGCTAACCTTCTGTCAGGTTTATCCTGTTAGACTGCTTTCCTTTCCTTTCCTCCTCCAGGTCTACGTGTTATGTGAGATAGTTTAATTTGATCTATTCTAAGGTGTCACATTTTTCTGTAGGTTATCGAGATCCAATTATTTTTTGGGTGGTTCATTTATTGTAACCTTTTTCGTTTTATGGTGTGTGCGTTTCTTAGCCCCATCTCTCTATCTCAGGTTCATTTGCATACATGTATCTGTGAAGCGTTTTGCATTTTCAATTATACATTTTTTCTTTTTTCTATTTCTGTCGTATTTAGCTGTGTTGTCTGTTGAATGGTAGTGGGGGGACTGTCTTTGCCTGTTACATTTTGGTTTCTACCACGGTATTTCACTTGTTTTAAAACAAGTCTCAGGCATTGTTTCCAGATGTAACGCTCTCCCTTGGTAACTTTATTCTTGTTGTGCATTTAACCGGTAGCTCCCTGGTTTCTATTTTATTGCTGATGCCGTTGTTTCTTCAGTCAGTGGCTCTCTCTGCTGGTAACTCTTTCCAACTTAAATGTTTAGCCGCTGATCCTTCTTGATGCTAGTCGAAGTTGTTTGGATTGTCGAAGTTTAGTTTTTAGCATTAAATTCTTTTCATTTTTCTTTTATTGTCTCCCATCTTCGCTCCAGATGTATCTTCCTGTGGATACGTTTCCTGTGTAATGTGGTTTCTGAGTGATTTGGTTTTTTTATGGCTAATTTTAAGGTTCTTTGTTTTCTGTCTTGGGATGAAGGCTAATACGTTATTGTGTTATTTCGCTATGACGTCTATTTCTTCATGATCTCTTCTGAGATGCAATATCCTGGACTGTATCCTGTTTTCCTACATTTGTTTTCCCAAACCTAATTTTAATAAGAATAATAACTTTTAAAAATCATTTACGTCCTGCAGCACGTAAAGGCACATTCAAACTGCCCGTATAATGAGGTAAATTGTTATTAAGTAGTGTTTATTGGCACTGTGGAGATACTAATATTATTTTAGGATAGCGACACCAGTCAAGTGTATTTTGTACTGGGTGTACTGGGAAGAGTTACACTGTCCTGTGTGGGTTACTCGGTAATTTAAAAGTCTGGCATGGTCAATATTTACTATTTACATTACGTTTTAAGATTTGAAATTTCACCATATAATGCAGATCTCATACAACAAAAAATAAATTGCATCTGCGAAAATACATTAGGCAATCATTTGAGGTATTTGCTATAAATAATATATCACAGAAAAGCGACATATCTCAGTGATTCAATAAAATGTGAGACTGCATATCTACTTGTGGTATAAAGACCATAAATCTATTTGTTTGATAATTAGATCTATACTGGTATATTTGCTTTATCGATAGAGTGGTTTTAAAACGCTATTTATATAGCTCTCGTTGTACTGTACTATCACGACGACCAATGTAACAAACTGGAGGTGAAGCCTGACGAATTAAAAGAGGTAACAACCTCAGAGGTATTCTGTGACGAATTGATAAAATAACATCAACATAACGATATCATTTGTTTCATATCAAACACGTCTAACAATGGAAAGCCTTGATTTTTCCATTATTACATGTAATGAAAATGATTATTTGCTCTGAGATTCAATCAGAAGAAAGATCTGTGTCGTAAGATATTTTAATACTCGTAATTATGCAGTAATTATCTTCCTTATACTATTATATTTATATATCATTTATATTATTTGAAGCATACGTACATGTTAGACAGTAATAATAAGCAAATGTTCGATATCATACACACATCTGCGAATCAAATATCCACATACTTCAATACGAAGAGCGCACCCAAAGCCCCACATCCCTTAATTATGACTTGGTTGAATAGTTGCTTTGTTGGTTGAAGGTAAGGAGGTGAGTATTTGAAAGTCAACTCAGTATTTAATTCTTATTGATGTTGAATTACCTTTTCCTCCAGCGTGACGCATAAGTAGAAAATGAAATAAAGATCGATGGATATAAATTTTCGCAGATGAATTGTATCCTTATTTTATTATTGGCTTAAGAGACGTAATTTATATTTATCTATATCCATACTTAGATTACACCACCTAGCCACCATCAATAAAACCAACAGATACAAACAAACACCACATAACAACACATCACGTTGTTGGAAGGTACAGATGAATAGGGCATTTCACAGTTATTATTTTCCCTTGAAAAAACAGAGGGCTCACTTCCGGATAGTTCAATCAATAAAGATGGTAGATGTAGATCAAGAAAATGCGACAGACCTCTCACATTCCGCAAGCAAGATCGATATATCACTGTAACTAACTTGAAAAATAAATTTTATCAATATTTAATCAATTGTTTTATCATCCTTTATTTTTTCAGTAACTTGCGCTGTTGCCAGCTTTCAAATAAATGTTCCCTGTCCATTTGAAAACTTCACTATATTTCCATTACTTTCTCATGCTCTAGTTTGTATTATTTGATTGTGCGAAATTGTATGGTTTCTTAAAATAATCTTTACTGCAATTTATTTGAAGAATTATGAAAATATGTTTATTACAGATTTAATCATTACAGTTAATGGAGGCTGAACGAAAACGAGAAAAAATTCTAACTTCTTAAAGGAGAGCAGAATCAAAAATTTTCTTTTTAAGTTTGACTGTAATGTTTATAAATTACATATCGTAGGCGGGTAGTGATTATATTGTGCTGAAAATACCACGATTCTGTAAATTGCCAACAGTAATATAGTAATAATAATAATAATAATAATAATAATAATAATAATAATAATAATAATAATAATAATAATAATAATAATAATAAAAAAATAAAAATAATAATGATAATAATAATAATAAAAAATAAAAATAATAATAAAAATAATAATAATAATAATAAAACAAAAATATTATACAGTTTATATATATATATATATATATATATATATATATATATATATATATATATATATATAATCGATACAGACTGTTGAATTTATGTTAATGTTCATTATATTTTTAATGAAATAACTTGAATTATATCTAGGAAGGATATATTCTTTCAAAATGCACAAATGTCATCCACTCTTGAACAGACAGGCGCACGATCGAGTCTCCTTGATGATTATTTTAATTTTATTTCCTTGAATGAATCTAATTTTTAGAGTATACAATTTAGGGAAATATTGATATTAGACACACTATGTATGTATATGACATTTCGTCTGTCTGTCGATCTCATTTCATCTGGTGCGTGGGTATGTATATGTATGTATATGCTGAATGAATGTGTTCGTATACGTATATTACATAAACATACTTCTGGGTAAAAACGAGCATATAGTTATGGTAAGGTAGAAAGAGTGACTGATAGATAGATGGTAACAATTATTAATAGATGTGACTATCCATTTATTATTGACTTGAATAGCATGTTCTTACAAACATTCACTCACATGCAGTATGCAAAAGAATAGGAATAGTAAATAAATAGGAATGAAATCCGTTACAACAATATCTTTTTTTAAATCATCCTATCTGCCATTTTGCATCCGGTCACGAGGATCAATATTGATTTAAAAGGCGCACCAACGTAATAGGACGTAATATGTGAAAAAAATGGATCTTTTAAATTTACATATTTGATGCATGGAAAGTCAAATAAAATTAAACTAAATTTAAGAAAGCTGTTTCATATGAATTTGTTGGTGGCATAAAAAATGATGTCTAAAGACTCCAGCAAATTTGAGAATTATTACAACGTGTCAGCATAGGCAAAGGAAAATCATGCTGAAAGTTATTGAATGCACCGTCTGATGCTTGATATTTCAAGTTTTGAGAAAGCCAGCGAGAAATGTAAATAATTAATGTTCTATTTTTGTAAAAAAATCCCCAAACATTCCTGGTCTAAAATATTCAGCATTACAGATCAGCTGACCTATCGAACTCGTGTTATAATTTTCTTATCGAACTTTCTTAACTCGTGTTATAAACGAACTATTGGCCTTGAGAACATGAATGAGAAAGGTCATATCAGCTTATGAAAAATGCCAAATATTGAGATAATTTTCATTAAAGTTATGCAGCCAAAAAGTGCAATAAATGTTTAAAGTCGGAGAGCAAAATGAAAAGTTCCTACAAATGTATCTGAAATTATGGACTATAAATATATATTATATGGTATAATATAAATATTGACAGTATATTTAAATTAATTATTTGATATCATTTAGGTGTATTTTAGTACATATTATTTAATTATCGGATATAATGAAAGTATGGACACCGAATCTAATTATTTGATGTAATGGCTATAATTATTCCCCAATTATGAACAAAATATGTTAGATATAATTTATTCATTGGTTTAACCATAATGATCTGTAGTACAGCTAAGATTTTGAACTATTCGGAACTGGAAATTTTTTGTGGGTATGCACAATGGAGCTAAGGTAGGTAATTTTAAGTGCTACGATCGGTAACTCCGTTGCAACCGTGAAATGCCTTATAGGCAAATATAATTTTAATCAAGGCATTGTATCAAAAAGAAAAGTGATAAAATGTCACAAAAAGTCCGATATTTGTCTTACATGGCTTTTGAAAACAATATATTTTGCTGTTTCGTTAAATGTGCCTCACAAGAAAACCTAACTGCATGGTGACAGCGGTGTGCATTAAATTTAATCCACCTCTAGCAAACCTGTTCAAGTTATTTAAAAAATATTAGCACATTTCTTTAGTTCAATAATCATGCATCAAATCTTTCACATTGTGTTAAATATTTTAACGTTGGCAAATGTAATTGACGAATTGACTTATCTAGTAACAGCGTTAAATGATGTGTTTATTCAGCAATTTAATGGGCTTCTGTCATCCTACTTGCTGAGCTCTGTTTGATTTGTTACATATTATCGTTTCGTAGAATTAATTTTAAGCAAAATATAATAAACAGGAGAACGATAAATAATACAAATGGTGGATCATTTATTGCCTGGAACGGGATATACAAAATTTTATAGCCACGGGGTAAAGAAGTTACTTATATCAGAACAACAAGGGGATATGGTTCGAACGGTTGGTATCAATCACCAATCATACAGAATTAAGATCTTTCCATTCCCAGATAGAGATATTGAAGCTCCCTCTACACGTAATTAGCATAGGTGTCAGATCCTTGTCTACAGTAGCGGATTAAAGCCATCCATAGCCATAAACACTGCAAATATTATGGTTCCCTATCCACTGCAAAATATGCTGCTCAAGAAAAAAGCTGAAAAGGTGGAAAAAATACTAATGCTGCCATAACCCCAAATCAGATTAGTCATACATGCAGATCGAAATGGTCACATATAATTCATTATATTTATTATTTACAAATAATCAGAATAAATGTGTTTCTGTTGACTTGGTACCCGCAGCAAGTGCTTAGTATGCTTAATGAGTAATCCGGCAATGCCTGTGTTTCACCATGTTGCACAAATGAAGAACATGTTAAATAATCACAAATCGACATATACCATATAAGGTTACAATTCAAACTTTCAACATTTTTGACCAAAAAGACAACGGGTTCTTTGAATGATAAGCATAGCTTTGTGTCCCAATTAAAATTAATTATGATAATACTGGACCTGTCAGACTTTATATTATTTGAAATATATATTTACTGCAGGAGTTAGATCTGGAACTAGGAAAATAACACACAATACTAATTTAATTTGGTTTACTCGTAAAGAATAAAGGAACCAAACATCCATTGTGTTCGAATTCAGCAGTTGTGAGAGAAACGATACATATCACACGGTGTAAAATTTTAACGATATGGAAGTTTATTGCAAAGCTATTTATGCAGAAGAGCAAAGTTCCAGAGGACCAATGTACACATTTCCTAATTTCAAGAACCAAATTTATAAATACGAATATTTTAGAAAACTGTATTTGACTGAAAGATCGTTAAACCCGGACAGTTTGAGAAAAAAATAATTAACGAGCTGTATGGCAAATTCAGAAATTTGTATTCAGTTGAGGTGAAAAGAAGGATAAAGCAAAGGTTGCATTTTGTTGAAATTAAAGTTCTTGCTTTTCTGGTGGATATATTGGTTGTTAGAGACTAATTTGAAGATTAAAATCCTTAATAGATACACCTTAATGAAGAAAGTGAGCACTATTAAGATTTAACAGAACTTTTAAGACTAAGAAATTTCACTTAGTTGAATCCAGAAAATATTTTTGCTGCGTTTCTAAGAGACCTTAAAGGGTCACAAACATGAACCTGGTTGAAACATGCAACGAACAAACATATCAAATGTATGGGCCAGTCTAATTGTTTACATGGCGATTCAGGACTAGAACAATACTCAGATACAAATAACATCTATATCACTACTAATACACAAGTGGCGCATCGAGAAAAGTGAGTTAGTAAGTCGATAAAAAGCTTATACTTGTATCACTCAAATCAACTAAGGTATATATCCATACTTCCCGAACGCAAAGGATATACTTAAAAATAAGTTTTAATTATCAACAAGTATCACTAAACTATAACGAAGCCATGAACATGTACGTAAAGGCAAATAGCATTAATGACAGGTTTATTACAGAACGTAAGACAATAAATCTGTTAAGCATTTTACAGGTTGTTTGATAACCTTTACAAAGGATATCACAACCTTTATTCACTCACATACTGCGATATTTCAAATATACATTCAGGTCATATTCGACGAAACATTAAAAATATAATTCAGTAAGACCTTTCACCTGTTGTTCCTCCGAAAGAATTAAATTACCTGGTAGATACTGTAAGACTCACTAGGTCATAGTGTTGTACGGTAAGATAAAAAGACTGAATTAGCATTTCATGCTCCATATGTTTAATATTGTCTTCAGTACGACCCATACTTCTTACCAAAATAACACTCCACTCATATTACATGACAAATACCCTGAAGTCATTAATAATGATAAGAATGGCACACAAGTTTGTATCACGTAACGGATTGATCGTTTTGTAGGAAACCAGCACAATAATATTTGTTTACAGATAACAATTTTTGAAAGCTTGTATTCGAAACAGTCTGAAAAGTGTGATTATTAATATAGTATCTCGTGTACTGAGTTTACATCAAGCGAAATGCCTTAAGTTGTTATTGTAAAATATTTTTTTAGGTCACAATCTTGAACACAAAAACATTATCTAGCGAAATCTTAAAAACAAACATATATAAGAATATTATAAATTATCAAAAGAGACGAATCTTGGATGCATTTGTTCGCGACGTGAGTAAATGTTTCCCGAAAATCAATTCGTAGCCTAACATTGAAACGCGTCTCGATGCAAAAAGCAGAAGTGTGTAATTACATAATACTACAGAACAAGGTGCAGTGTCTTCAATCGCGCATATCCACTTATTTGTTGATTATGGGAGTTGGTATTTGAAGGTTTCGCTCAGTTTGAGTAATTATCTACTGTCTATGAGAAAAGGTCATTATTGTAGCGACTTTTGACAACACGGATCATTTCATAAAATGAATGAAATATCCCCAATTTGGGTCGGTCCTGGCATTGGCTGAAATACTAATATTTGCTCTGAAAAGATTACTAGTAAGCCACATAAATGTGAAATGAGAAACGAGAAAACTATGCAAGTTTAAAAATAAGGGTTTTGGTATGCGTGCCATTAGGTGACATGAGGAAGATTTTTTGTTGTATTCGAGTGGTTTAGACTATTGTCTTTAAAACTTTGGAATTAACGGATATAATCAGCCTCAAGCCAAACACATATACAACTTTGATTCGCTCGGGAGTGAGACCCTTTGTATGTAACAAGCAAGAATTTCTGGTGCCATTTGTACTTATTGGGATAGGTTTGTTATATTTAATTTGTTTCTATTTTCATGTTTTCGTTTTGGAAATCTCCACGCAAAACAAGAGAAAATCAAAGAAACAGATCTGGTAAATCAGGCTCTTTTATGCTGTTTCCTAATTTAAAATTATAAACAGTCAGCTAGGAGTAGAGAAAATATTCTTTGACAGGTAATGAGTTAATCCAAAATGATTAACGACCACATATCAGAGCAGGAAGTTCACACCACTTTACTTTTTTCTTTTAAACTTTTATCAGTTTTAGAAAACAATTACAATTAAGACAGTTGATATTCTGTGCAAGTAAACAGACATTTAATAAATTCCATAGTTTGTTGGTACGATAGAAACAACAATGAAATAAGAGCATTCATTTCATTTTGAAACTTACGCTACGCTTGATACGACAGCTCAGTTTTCTGATATCAATCAGCTTAAAGTTGCCGTTGGCTTGACTATCTTTTTTTCCCAAACAGTTATCTCATTATTCGTTTTACAGAAAACCATACACCTAAAAGACTGGTAAAATCGAGTAATGTCCTTCAGTTATTGTGCAGCATAGTCTATACTGTGCATGTCATGCAATAGGAAAGGGATGAAGATTTACAAATTGCCTAAAATTCATTAAAAATGTTGGTGTATGATGGAGGAGTCACTGCACAAACCTATGTCTCCCTTTCTACAACAGACTATCGTACAATAGAGAAGTAATGAACGATTTGATGGTAATACAAGTTATTTGCTAACTTGTCCTGAGTATTGGCCTTCCCATGAAAACTTGGACCAATCAGCGATAAGTTCACGTTAATAGATGTTGCTGTTAGCCTTTCACTACAGAAAGTATTTTTATAATTATAATTTGTTGAATTGATGAATGTAAAATGTTTAAGATGCAACGTCTAATGAATGCTGTTTCATCATATAATGATTAGACCAATATTGAATTAAACTGGATCACATTTAAATGACACATATCCTAGTTCTAGAACCGTAGTCATCACTTGCCACCTCTACGTTAGGTCTGAAAAGTACGTCTTTTTTTCTATACAGCCGGAAAAAATATCTTAGATTTACTCTATAGGATATTTTGTTATGTTGTCATAATTCGGCGACGCATTTATATTCACATCATCGGTTGCAGTATATATTCTTATTGTATGCTCATTTTTATTCCGTTAATTATAAAGTGTCCGAATCGTGCTGCATTTTACCATACTACACGGCTTTATAATACACAACACGTGTGTCTAAAGATATTGTCATGTATGACGAACTAGGCTGTAAATAAACCATATACACACATACCAAACTCTTTAACTTTTGGTTGATTGGATTTACTTGTGAATGTACTAAACATGCTGTTTCGTCCATTTGAAATCATATGCGATAAAGTAAACAAGGTGGACTAGTTCGCAGTCAGAAATGAAACTTTCAAACATACAAACAAATGTCCGTGATATTCGCAATAATAATTATGAATGTGTGAGGCCCTGTAACTGAAAATAACATTCTGATCATTTAAAAAGGTCTCTGGAAGAAATACTCATAACTTTTCGCTAATAGAACTTTTCAGACTATGACCAGTCCTCTCTGGAATCTATAAAAATAGCATAGAAAATCATAAAGAAACCAAGATATATTGCATTGAAAACAGCTGTTTTGCAATTTTTCCCATTTAACTATTAATATACAATGTTAGGCTAGCAGTAGTAGTCACTCAGGTAATAACTGTAGTCCATTCAACAATTATCTAGCAAGTGACAATGCATGAACATATGTCTTAATTAGCTGGTAAAAAGAATGACAACAAATATATTTACATTTATATATCTTGAATATCCTATAAATATACATTCTAAGGTACGCAAATCCCAATGACACGCAACATGGTAGCCCATTCAAAATCAGATAAACACCTCGAAATTGTACTGTAATTTCGACTCCATTTGCAACCGAAATGAATGTCAGATTCCATAGCGTTTTTTCTTGGGTAATTTTAAAACAAGGAATATATATCTCAAGGTACCTTTGACATGACTTTCGCATATTCCACCCTTTCCCCAAGTATTACTATCCAAATTAGGAAAGTTGTACTATAAGTTTGGCATATTTATAATATTAAATATTTCTCTGTCGTTAATAGTATTCATAATTAAAACAAATTTTGTCGACAAAGTTTTGAAAATAAAACCGGAGTATTATGCACTGAAAGCATTAATTGTCCTTGAACTGAAATAGTAATTGTGAGCTATGTTATACATGTTGAACAGTTGATGTCCTTCCGTCATCGTTTGTTGTCGGTTACATTGTTGGCTAATAAGGACAATTACAACTCAAAATAATTACTTCTAATTAACAGATGCACTTGGTTTGCTACATAAACATGAAAGTCACAAGGCCTGAAAAATGGTTTCACAGTACATTCACAATGGTGACTACAAATGGTTATATACATGGTAACGAAATTAAAATGTAAAGATTTTAAGTGCTGTTTATAAATAACAATTACACAGGTCATTACGTGATTGAAATTTAATGTCATTCGTCACTTTGGAGATAATTAATCAACAAGTCTTTATGAATCTTAGTTCATATTTAGATGTGAATGATATGATTTTTTTAACCGTTAATTTGCATGCATGGATGTTCTGATATTCTCCTGGTGTCGTCATTATATGGCGTATACATTACGCGCCATAGACTACAACATATGCTGGCATATTTTATTTGTTGAAAACGCAATCTTCATTTAATCACGTTATTAAGGTCTAGTGTTCTTTATTTACTAATTTGTATTTTAAATAAATTTGACGGTTAGGTTCATGATTCACGACTTCTAGTTTGATAGATATTATAATATAATGATAATATAATGTATAAACAACACGAATATATTTAGTTTCCTTTGGTTACAACGATTTAGCAAGTTCGTTATTAAAAGTGGTTGCTAAAAAATGGATAATAATAATAAAGTATTTCAGAGATTCGCTTGAATTTGCAATTGCATGCAAAATTGCTCGTTGCATACAGACCGTAATATATTCTTTTCATTTACGCTATCGATGAATTTGATTCAAAGTATTATTTATATAATCTTTGTAACGGTACTATCACGAAAAAGAATGTTACAAACAGTAGTGTAATCTAACGAATTTAAATAAGAAAAAAACCCCCCACCGAAATAAATCATAGGTATAAAGTAACTAAATGACAAAATCATTATCACAAAGACAACATCATTAATGTGTAATACCGAGCCTCGGGACCTGTCTAACAAACGAAAACCTGTTGATACAATAAAAAATTTGAAAATAGGTTTTCACAAAATCTATGAGGCCACGAGTGGCCGAGTGGTCTTAAGCGCTTTCCGTTATGGATCACTGCCATCTCACCTCTGTCTGCGTGGGTTCGAGTCTAAGATTTGGCGAATGTGGATATGTGAGAAAGCTTGCCAATAGTTCTCGAGGGTCGGTGATTCTTTCCGCGGATTTCCCGGTTTCTTCCTTCACCAAAAATACTGGCTGCCATGTATAGCTTATCGTGTGCTGAAAAAAATGGCGTTAAGCCCCAGAACAACAAAATCTATCATGACGCAATGAATGACATGCAAACATTATCTTTGTTGTAACTGGCGTCAAAATGTGAATGCTGGCTTCTACAGGTAGAAACGTAATCATCCTGACAGAAATGAACATCAATGATATTAGAAGAGATAAAATTACGAGAATGTTATTCGTGGAACAATATTCAAATTGGTCTAAATTATGAATTATTGATCTTATGTATTTAGTTAAAAGGAGTCTACTTACATCTTATATAGTAATAATTCGACCCAGTTTGATATCGAACACGAGCTTACGAGTCAAATATCCCCTATCCTCAAAACGAAGAGCACACTCTAGCTCTCAAGTAAAGAACATTTCCTAGTTGTGATTTTACGGCACCATTGATATTTATTTTAAGCAAGGAACCGATTATTTGAAAACCAAGTGAAGAGTTTAGCTTTAGTTAGTTTTGAGTTAACTAACACTCCATTATGAAGCATGAAGTAGAAATGAATTAAAGACTGATGCATATAATATTATCCATATTCACTCTTTATATGTCACTTACACACATGGATTCGCCTCTGATGATTTTTTTATGATAATTTTGCATGGAGCGCAGTGAATCTCTCTCTCTCTCTCTCTCTCTCTCTCTCTCTCTCTCTATATATATATATATATATATATATATATATATATATATATATATATATATATATATATATATATATATATATAATTTGTTTCAGAAAAGTACACACCACAATCACAAAAACGACCAACTTCTATTTAAACTTTAAACAGAGACGTAAATACAATTAGCAGATGCATCAATATGCTAAGCATTATACATTTGCCTTATTTAATTGCCTTTATTCAGCATATCACACGCTTCACTCATACACTCTAGATATTCTCTGAGGAAACATCATTTTGCATTCCATAGAGTAGATGTAAAGAGTTGTGTCTATGAAACTGCTTATGTACAAAGTCACGTTCTGTAAGACCTCTTACCTATGCCCACCCAACCCTTTTTCAAAATCAATTTAGCTGACAAATTTGGGTAGACTGACTAACAAAATAAGACAAAAGACACATATTGTATAGACAATAATTAGTGTGCTCATTGTAAGAATAAATATAACTTGTATCACATGTATGGACAGTATCCATCAGTAATACATGTGATCTATTATCGCCAAAACTAAATGCAATTACAGGAACGATGTTGGACAACTCAACAGTACAGCAAACATCTTTGTAACAATGCAACAACGGAATAATTATTTCATGCTCTAGATATTTAATATGGAGAATACACCCTTGACCTATAACACATAAAATATCTTGCATTGCATGATAAATACATTTGATTTATAATGAGATGAATAGTGTAGTTTTGTACCACTTAACGTGCGAAATTGTTTTGTACATAAATAGTGACAGGATATATATATATATATTTACTTGATAGCAGTGTTAGGTATATAATTTGTTACGTGTAGGCTCGTACAAATGTAACAAAATGAAAGTGAAGTCAATAAGCTTTGTAGATGTTAACACACATAATTTATTTGCCTGGAAAACCAGGTACAAATATGATATAGGACTTACGGTTTGTGAATCTAATCCAAAAATTAACCCTAGAATTAAAAAAATATAATTCCTGTGACTAAACAGTTCTAATGTAATCCAGGATCGAATCTCCAAGTTCAAATATGGAAGTTAATGACGTCAGATGAGGTCGTTGTTCCTCGTTGAATTTTGTGAATCAAGAATAATATTCCGGCTTTAGAATTTCAAATAATGTCTACTGAATATCTTTTTTCAAGACTTTGACGAAGAAGCACTTACTATCCAGAGAATATAAATTATTCTTAAATAACAAATTACTCAAAATGGCAACAGAACAAACAATTTCTGAGCTCTTATTGGTATTACTTAATGACTGAATAAATTTAATATCAATGGATGTATTAAGCCTCGATTTTAGATCACATGGTAGTTCACGTGCCAGGCTACGTGATTTCTAACTTGAACAGCGCAATAAAAAAACCTGCCATTTAGCACGTAGCTTGAAAAGACATATCTGAAAAATCAGATTCTCACAATGAAATAAAAAAATAAACGCTTGATTACAACTCAACTAACAAGTGAGTCGAATATGACCTTGGCAATAATCAATCGTCTTCACTCGGGATTTACAAAATCTATGAGCTTAAACGTAACTTATAATCTAATCGTGTCAAGCCAATTTTCCGAAAAGATTTTCAAAATCCAATGAAGATTATCACTACAAAAAATATGAAGAAGCAACAATAAAATGAGTATGAATTTTAAAACTAACACAGAATTAATGTAATTACAAATAGGTCATAGATTACTGTATAAATTTTGTATTCCATCCATTTGCATAAATAAGTTTATTATATTCACATCTACTCTATCGGACTAATATACAAGCAGAAGATCTAAAATTTTGGTGTGAAATATTGCTTTGAATTTATGACCGCAAACTGGAATGAACCTAGAGAATTATGCAAGCTCTTTGGCAACGTGACACTAATTAGAACATTTGATATTTGATGAGTAAACGTTAATATCCTCAAAAAACATAAATGTATGCATAATAAAGGATGATTTTCACGAAGAAAATATAGAGGTGAAATATTAGTTTATGCACAAACACAGAATGATGCTTTACTCATTTTAGAGAACAACAATGATGCAGTAACAACGAACAACATTTTTGACATATTTTAGACCAGCTAGTTTGTTGATTTATTCATTATGGTTTGGCGATTCTACCCGCTTATACAATCTCTTTACATTTAATCATCAGAATTAGTATTTTCATCATTTTTCAGTCTAACTATACATACATACATACATACATACATACATACATACATACATACATACATACATACATACATACATACATACATACATACATACATACATACATACATACATACATACATACATACATACATACATACATACATACATACATACATACATACATACATACTTAACGAGACTTCTTCAATGATTAGTAAACGTGTCACCAATTGTCTTTTTAGTGTTTACTGCGTTTATGAGGCAACTGATTGCACATGCATTTTTATTTGATATACTTATGACGGTTACATTCCATGAGTTTGTTAAGTCTTGTATGTCTTCTAGTCATCATGCACAGTATTCACTTTCTTTTATGACTTCATGGATTAGTTTCATACAATAGATCGTTCTAATTTCTTAAAATAGGGAATTCTTGTGATACGTTTAGGTATATGTATTTATTAGGACACATTCTTTGTATTAGGTGTTTGCCTCATGTTTCATATTGCATAGCGTAGAATACTAATACTTGGCGCGAAAAGGCTTACTAATAAAGCAAAATACAGAAATGGCGTCTTAGACATTCACTTCAATATTTCGAACATCTATTGCATGAACGAAGGTATATTTTTACGTTTCAATTACATTAAAAAGTGAGAAGATATCGTACTTGATGAGCGCTGCTAGTACCGGTAGATTATAATTTGTTGTTGGCGTAAGGAATGGTTTTAATAACAAAAGGAAATTTGGTTTTAAAAATGGGTCATTTAAGATATTGGTTTGTGTGTCGAGCAGACAGGGAAACAAAAGGACTGAATTTTCAATAAGACCAAACGCTGGTAATATTTCATAATATTTCCCAGGTGAAAGAACATAACCATAGCTGATTTTGAAATGAGATCATGTGCATTGGGCTTCATCAGAATGTATTTCCCATGTTTTGGCTTGATAAACGTAGAACGTTTTGAAGAGATACGCCACTTTAAGCGAGGATCTATTTGGACACCTTTTAGAGTTGAGCTACGAAAGTCCTGAACCATGTTTGCTTTCGGTAACGATACGTAGTTCTTCGCATGTTAGAGACTTGTTTGTTCAGAAGCTATCTTTACATCATAGTTTGAAATCTGCTGGGTGACGCCATAGCATCGGCAACAACCTAATAAGTTTTTATTTTGCATTGATAGAACTCTTACAATGCAAATATAAATATTGTTTGGAGAATCTCTTCAACACTGCACACATTACATGAAATTTGGTTTGAAACATTACTAAATAACCATGAAAGGCAATGGTCCTAAGAATCCCGCCAAATTACGAGTGACTTTCCCGGAATACCCTTCTTATATAATGAAAAGATGTACTTCTCATAATCTGCTTAGTATACTGATAATTTTTCTGCGAGGTTTTAGCTATAATTCTCATCCAGGATTTAATTCCACCCTCTATCTGAATTCCTATTGGATGTCTCCGTGGACTGTCCCAATCAAACTTGGCGTACAAATGTTCACTCGCTTGTCTAAGTGCTGGTTGAAAACACACCCCTTTCACCCTGCAAGCTTCCTTTTGATCCCTGAACCAATGATTAACAACTTGGTGTGAATAATCCAAGCCTTTGACTGGTGACTCTTTTACAGTCTGTCTTGCGGCGATGTTTACACATCAAAGGATAGGATAATGTCCAAGTTTATACATCCTGCTACCTTGGATTGAGAAATCATGACAGTGTTAGTAGGAGAATTGTATAGCCCAGCCAAAATAGTATCATGACTGATTTAATGCTATATAGTTTGTGTTTATTGATTACATGTATTTTATTTACGTGTCGACTGGTCATGTTTCAATTTGATGAGAATGAGGGGTTAAAGGATTAGATCGCTGATCCTGAGTTACACCTATAGTCATATTTGGGAATCGTGTATAGTTTGATGATTGTTCATTTTAAAGTGTAATAACTTGTGATTAGTTACAACAAGTTTGCGGCTTGTGATTTTGAAATGTGTGTACTATAGTAAATCTAGGGAATCTACTATTTATTTTCACACCAACATGTATTGGTTAGAGTTTAACGGTTCTTGATTATGGGGAGTTGGTGGTTTGAAGAATATATATCGCTTAATTAGCCATTTGCTACGAATAGAGGTCATGTTGTGCAGTATTTGAGAGGACACGGATTAGATAAATAAAATGTATCCTTCCTCCTTCATTTCTTAACACAGGGAATTCTGTTTTTTTTAAACCTGTTAACCTTTTAGCTTAGTAATTTAAGACAGGAATAATTCATTTCATTCGATGCGTGTTTCTTGTTAGGTACAGTCTAATTTGAAGTACTAACATTCGGTTAAAAAAGGATTACTAATCGGTCATATAAATGTGGGATGAAACATAGATGAAGTAAAGCAGTTATAATGGTGTGATATGTGACCATTACATGCTTGGATGAATTTTATTTGCAGTATTCACGAGTAGTAGGTAGGGTGAACTCTACAAATTTTTGCGACGAAATCGATTAAAGCCTCAGAATGCCCAATAGAGCCTTCCTACGTAATCTCATATTTTAACCAAACAAAAAAATAATAAAGACCCCATTTTACAAATGGAGCCTTAGCGATTTTGTCGTAAATATGTTGTCATAACCACCCTCAAATTGCTGCCAATAATTGCTATCATTGTTGTCATAGCCCTCCCTGCTGCAGGAAGGATTTCAGGGTTAATACAAATGATTTAACTGAATATTTGATCAAGTCCAATACGATATCGTGACCGAGGATCGTGTAAATTTATTGTTATAAATCCATGTGGGACTGACTGAGCATGACTAAAGTAATTTTTGAATCCATTGAAGCCCATATCGGAACACCATGTCTGCCAAATATTTCGTAGCGTATGTGTATCAACACCGTTAAATACAGCAAGAATATTGCAGTTATCGCGAATCACTTTTGGAATCTGAGTGTAGCGTTGAGTGACATATATCACGTCAGTGTTTTTATGCCTACCTCGTGAAAATATTGTAGCAGGGTTCTTTTGATTATCTAACATCACATCATCGTACACTACAAGATTGTTTATGTCTCCATCGAGGTCATCTACGCTAGGCGCATCATCAATATCTGTTATAAAGTCGATTACACTTTCACCTTTAATTTCTGATGCATTCTCATTATAATCTTTTAGCACTTCATAGCACCGTTGATCATCTACGGATGGAGCAACTAAATATAATTTATCCCACTTCATAAATCGCATTATCAAATTAAGCAGCAATTGTGTTTTACCCGATCCAGATGGTCCGATTATAATGGCACGGACAGAATTAGGAAGCGCTGCGTGGTGCTTCACCGGTTCTCTTCTTTTAGTCGCTGAAAAATCAATTATATTCATAACGCTATATATAAATTATGGATCTATATTGTGTTAAATGTAAAAAGCGTACTAGTACAAATTATGCGACGACGATTACAACTAAAAATAACAGATCGGCACTTACTGGTAAGTGTGTAATATGTGGTACAAAAAAATTTCGATTTATTTCTTTTAAAAAGCGACATGGAGGTGATATGGCAGCCAAATTGGGAAAACTCCCCGGAACCCCATGGGCAAAATACCCTCAAGAAAAACACCTTCCAGGATATAGCTACTGTGGTCCCGGAACGAGATTAGATCTCAGTCTTGATGATCAAAATCAGCCCCGGCCTGGTGAGTATCCGATAAATGCTATTGATAAGGCATGTCATGCTCATGATGTTGCATATAAAAGCAATAATTTGCAACAAAGACATCTCGCGGATGTAAAATTAATTCATGCGTTAAATGCTATTCCCGATAAATCCTTCAAAGAAAAATTGGCTTCATGGTTGGTCAAATCAGCTATGAAAGGCAAATTAGTGTTAGGTGCTGGTAATTGAAAACACTAGTGTTTTTATAGTATGGAATCTATTTATTATTCTCCTAAAGGATACTGGAGGGGTAAAGCAGCAATCAGTAAACTCGCTAACGCTGCAAAAGTGAAAAAGTCCACTGCGGAAGATTGGTTATTCAAACAAGCTATATGGCAAATTTATCTACCACCGCCTAAACAAATTAATTATTCTCATTTTTATGTTACCGTACCCAACGAAGTTCATCAGGCTGATTTATTGTTTTTACCACATGACCATGGTTACAAATACGCGCTAACTGTAGTTGATATTGCGAGTCGATTTAAACAAGCAGAACCATTGAAAACAAGTCAGCTTCTGAAATCGCTTCTGCATTTGAAAGGATTTATCGACGAGGTCCTCTAAGATGGCCAAATCTATTACAAGTTGATCCTGGCAAAGAGTTTCAAGGTGCTGTTCTATCAACAATGAAAACTCATAATGTTACAATACGACGGGGACATACTGCGTTACATCGTGATCAGGCAATTTTAGAACGATTTAATCGAACTCTTGCAGAACGGTTATTTGGATATCAATATGCAAAAGAATTTATCCAAGAAAAACGATCTCGTGAATGGGTCCAAAGGTTACTGAGTGTAGTTGCAGCGTTAAATAACGAGATTACTCGAACTATTAATATGAAACCAAATATTGCAATAAAAAAATATATACCCGAACAACCAAAGCGGGTTAGCACTCAGCCACTTCTCGGTGATGTTACTGCGAGATATTTATACGAACCAGGACAACTTGAAGGTGGTAAAAGAAGAGCTACTGATCCTATATGGAGTGTTACTACGCAAAAAATTTCAACCATAACGCGATCAACTGGTAGACCTCCAATCTACAGATTGGATTCAACTGCACCTCAGCGTGGTTTTACACGCGAACAACTACAAGTCATTCCGGACGATACTCAATTACCGCCACTTGGTCTTAACTAGCTCCGTTACGTCAATTACACTCAAGACAGATCAACATCACATTGTTTCTGACATGACCAAGACTGTTATTTTTTTCTGCCTACGGTGAATTGTCGAGGGTCTTTATCCGAATACTGCCAGTGCAATATACAATTGCAACTGGCACACTGATTATTCTGTTGTTCTTTTAATGCGATTATTACTTCAGCATCAATATCAAATTCTCGTTGGTTTTTTTGTCCTGCTGTTTGTAACCAGAGAGTTTTTTATTAATGATGCTAATATCAGTGTTATCATCGTTTGCATTAAAATCATCATCGAAAACAACCCTTCGTAGTTGATTTATTCGTCGTACTCTGGACACTGCGAGATAGACTAAATTTGACCATTCAATGCGATTATCAACTATCCAAACAATTGTATACGTGATGGTCAATCCTTGTGACGAGTGTATTGTTGTTACATAACCAAGCGTCCATGGTGATTTATCCGCGCATAATGCATCTTCTACAGCATTGATATCAACTAGCATAATATCATTTAACACTAGAATCTGTTTCTCCGTCTGGCCTGGAATTTCAATTTCAATATTCTGCTTTCGTGTATCCAATGGTCTATAACACAACGGTACTGGAAACGTTGGGAATTTTTTCTTGTGTAGCTCAAACAACTTTTTCTGAAGTGCGTCACTGATTATCTTTCTACTTGCTACTACAAAATCATTTGGTCTCCATGTTTCCCAAAAATCATTCATAGGTGTTTCAGAAATTATTTCACGCGCTACTTCACATTGAGTTCTATCGGGTTGTAATCTAATTAGTTTTTTAAAATCACGTAACTGCTCATCGAGTTCTCTGTAGTCAGTATCAATTTCTTCGTAATAATCAACAAATCCTTTTAACCAATTATGTGGACTTCTACCAACAAATGGTGGTGGTTGACCATGATCGCCGCACAATATAACTTTTGTATTATTTTGCAATAACCAATCAAGAAATATTTTTAATACATCTTTTGAAACAGTACATGCTTCATCCCAAATAATAACCGCAGGAATAAATTTCTCACCCATTCGCTCAGGAGTCCAAGCATCGCCCTTGTATCGAAAAAAACTATGATACGTGCAAGCTTCAACATTTCGTTGTTTTATCTCTCTCGCTAGTCTATGGGTTGGTGTGAGTACAATCATGGATGTTCTCTCTCGATATAATTCTATCACACGTGTTGTCTTTCCAGATCCACCACAACCGTTTAAATAAACTGTTTTATATCTACAAATTGGATCTGATATCGGTGGTGCTTTAGACATAGAAAATCCTTCGGATTTTTCACTGATAGAATTATCGTTTTTCAGGTAACTGCTTTTAATCTCAACGTCTGCTGATATAGAATAATCGCGTTGTATTTCACGTTTAATTCGCCATGTTCCCCAAGTCTCTTCACTATTAGTAAATTTAGTTACCTCTTTGATATATTTTTACCGACATACATTGAATCAATTGCAACTCTAACTGCTATACTAGGAAATCTATTTAGCATTGCAAATAAATTGATAGATTCATAACCCAGCATAGAAGCTCTCAAATGTAGATATGTAGAGCTTTCTCCATCACTGTAAGTAACAATTCTACCTAACTTTGTTTTATTGGACAAGAAGGCTGTTTTACAATTTGCGTACCTATTTTTCTCTACTGCATCTTTAATAACGAAGTCGTATTTGGCATCATCTATAATCAATCGTGAGGATTGTCTTTTAAAGTTGAATTTTTTCCACCTTGTGTAAATTTACCGATTATTCTTCGGCCGAGATCCTTTGCTTCACTATTTCGTTGATTAAATATCTTTTTTGACCATTCAATGATGTACTCTTCCTCAGCATCTATATGTTTTCTAGACTTATCGATTATACTATCAAGACATTCTGGTTCTGGTAACCAGACATTGGTTTGTTTTCGATATGTGATAATCGCTTCGCTGACAATCAACGAAACTAACATTTTACAATCAATCATATATCGCAATAACACTATTGGTAACCACATCCTTTCAGCCATGTGTCTACCAATCCAAACATAACAACACGGATGAAGTCCTTCAGCAAATTCAAATGATACTACGCGAGCAAAACCGGTCAAATCAAAATCAGGCAGTGGTCCATTAATAGCAACGCGAGTCATTTCATGTGTGGGATGTCCAAACCGTTTAAAATACTCACCAGCGAATCCATATCCTAGAAAACTTCCTGGATAACAGGCAACGATATCAACTGATATCATACTTTCACGATTGTACTTAACGTTCCATAGACCGCCATGATAATATTCCAGACAGCTGGATTGAACATCCTGTAAAAACTCTTTTCGTGTTGGTTTCCAGTTATTTTTCTTTCTTGCAAAATGAGCTGCAACCGATGGAATTGTAAAACAATTTGTAAGTAACTGTTCGTAATCGTCGGATTTTCCATTAAAAACGCTAGCGTTTTCACTGAGACTTATGGCTAGATTTTTCATCCTATTATGTAGACTTTCAGTACGATATAATTCAACTTTAGATCTCACAAATTGATTGAATTGACATTCTTCATCTTCAAAACTATGAAGTAGCCATACTGATACAGGGTCGCTTTTACACAAACTAGCAATAGCATCGAATAATCTTTCTTCAGTGAGAATGCCATCCTTGGTGAATTCTTCTGGGATATACTTCACTGTTCTGTCTCGCGGGAATATTGTAACCGCGGATGTCCATGCGTGTTTGTTATGATCAATAATTTTGATTGGAGCTCCGTTTTTATTGTATTTTGATTCGTATAATACTTCGCCGGTTATCGTTGAAACGGTTATCATACTCATCAATGAGTGTTTTGAGTTTCGTTAAAAACTCTTTGACGGTATCATAGCGATATTGCGATGACGGAATCATATTATTTTAAATCTCAAGTGGTTTCTAATTGTTAAAAATTTTAATTCAGATCAGCTACAAACTCCATAGTATATTCATTAACAACTTGTGGTGGTTTCCTTGGAAATCTAGATATCTCTGCAAGGACGTTTAATACTTCACGACCGCATATCGATGGATCATTTAACCGTTGTGCTGGTAGCGTGGAATAAAAAATTGGAGCCAACGATGATTTTGTTATTGCAGATACAAATCGCATAAATTCTTTTGGTGGAGCTAATCCATATGAATCAAAATAGACAATTCCGCGTGAATCAATTGCATATGCGACCCAATGAGTTCCTTCTCCGCTGCTGTTATCAAGATTGATAATACCCGTTTCATTTTTCATTGGTTTTGACGGTAATTGATCTCTCATGAAAACTCCTCTAAAGTTTTTTATTGATAACGATTTTACAGCATCAATTAAATCAAAATTGGACATTGATGAAAATCCAAGGAATTTTTCCACTAATAAGTCGTTCCTGGTATTCTTAGGCCCGTGCCCTTGTACCAATTGTGTGGAGTTCCTGGTAGTCTTAGACCCTTTCCTTTTTTTTATAGCCTTTCCCAGTAGCTTTTTTCAGGGCCATTCCTGCAGCAGTACCAACGGCTCCTAACGCTGTCAGAGACCTAATAATTCCCTGGTATTTGCGTATAGGAATAAAAAAGATGACACTCCAGATTGGAACGTTGTTTCAATACCAACTGGGTCCTATCAAATTGAGCAAATTAATAATGCATTACAACGTAGAATAAAATCCATTACTAGAAGGAAATCAAAAATTGCGATAACAGTTCATTAACCAACACTATCTTCTACAATTGAAATAAGCTCTCCTGGGTATGTTGTAGATATTTATAACAGTTCAATAAGAACAGTATTAGGATGGCCCGAAGATCCACCTAGAAGTGCTAGCATTTCCACGCCCTAGCCTGTAAAATCTGATTACGTCACTGATGAAATAGGACCTGAAAAACCATCAAAAACTTATAAAAAATTCGAGGATATAAACTTCACAAAGAGATATCGATATAAGGATCAATATGATGAGGATGCGTGGATAATTCCACTTTTTAATGATTATATCCCACAGGAAGGTGAAATTTTGGAAACGCATGAAACAAGCCCAACACTCGTAGATATTGAAAATCACATCTTTGATAGAATGAATCATGATTTTTCGTTGCTATTACCCTCGTTAAGATCTGGCCTTTTCACACAAGTTGAATTTACTAGTGTAGTCGCTGCATGTAATAAAATCATCTATGATATGGAAATATTTAATTCGAGGATTATTAGTGTTTTTACCAATGAAAATTCACCCATTTCAAAAACCTTTTCCGCCAAAGAATATAAGAAAAAAATAAAGGAAAATCCAAATTATAAACTACCGGGATATAACGTACCTGAGTTAAAGAAAAAACTCAGAACTGCCATCGACGAAGGATTTAATAAAATTTATCAATCATGGAAAGATAGCCAGCCGAAGCCTATTATCCTCACTCATAATAATTCTCCCGACGGCGACGGTAGACATATCGCACCGAACAATGTGGACATTTCATCAAGCCCGACAATGTTACATTCTTTATTCATTTGCACCAACAGCTCCTCCAGGATTTTTAATTTTTGAGAATCCGACTAATCCAGTATATATGCAATGTCAAAATGATTTGCTAACTAGAATTAATTTTACATTCACCGATCAGTCAAATAATTTAATTGATCTACGTGGTGAAGTATTATCGATTAGTCTGTTTGTGAAAAGCTAACAAATATTTGGTTAAATCATTTGCATTAACCCTGAAATCCTTTTAGCAGCGGGGAGGGTTATGACAATGATAGCAATTATTGGCAGCAATTTGAGGGTGGTTATGACAACATATTTACGACAAAATCGCTAAGGCTCCATTTGTAAAATGGGGTCTTTATTTTTTTTGTTAAAATATGAGATTTCGTAGGAAGGCTCTATTGGGCATTCTGAGGCTTTAATCGATTTCGTTGCAAAAATTTGTAGGGTTCACCCTCCCTACTACTTCACGCTATTGCGACAGTTGTCGTAAACTCTTTATAAACAAAGGAAACAATCTGCTCAAAGCCTGACTCGCTCAAGTTTTGACTCTTTGGTGGCAATTGTTTACCTTCAGTTAAAATTGTCATATTTGTTCTATTCAGTTTTTGTTATAAATAGACAAAACAAAATAAAGCAAAACGTAAAGGCACAAATCTGGTTATTCGGTCTGTTTTTGCTGTTTTCTAAACAAAAAACAAAAAAATACAATAAAAATAATCATCAAAACGTAATTAAATTAACAGCACTTACGTCGATCAAATAGATAGCCGGGCAAGCAGGATGTTTCCTCTGTTTTGTTTTATTCAATATTTATTAGTTTAAGCTCATAAACAGTCAGTTATATTTTCCGTTTTCGTAGAAGTTAAGCAGCCTGTTATATACATTCCATGCCTTGCAGGCACTTTGGAAACAACCATGAAATAAAGACTTTCCTTTCATTTCCATGAAGGTTTGTTTCCCAGAAATGACACGATGTCATGTATCAGCATGATATTGCTTTTGTCTTCATAATATTTCGCGCCTTGCAGTTGTACCATTATCTGTATTCGAGAAAGTTTTGCATATAAACTACTTTTCTATCTAAACGTAACAGTTTCCAGTCTTGGTGTTCATGAATGAGTCACTGCACAAACGTATGGTTTAATTCTTTTTCCACAACATTCTATCAAATAAAAGGGAAACAATAAACGAGCTAAAGAAAATAGCAATTTATTTATGAAATATTTCCTTCCCATACAAAATTTTGGTCAATCAATGTCGAGTTCAAATTTATATCGGCTGTGGCGAGTATGTCGGCACATAAGGTACTTTTTATAACTATCATCGTTTGAATTGACGCAAGCAACAAAGTCACGATGTAGACTTTATCATAGATTCAACTCAATATTATTTATCATCAACATAAATGAGCATACCAATACCGGATACCACCGGATTATATTAAGTGACAAATACCTGCGTTATAGAATCGTATTCACTATTTGACACTTCCACTACACGCCTGAATATTGCGTCTATATAAAATCGTAAACTGCTATTAAATTTATTTTATAGTATGTGTTTCATGTCGAAATAATTCGGCGGTCCCAGTTACTGGTCCAATACTTGATATGCAAATCAGAAAAAAGCAGTAGATTAGGATGCTACGAGAAATCGTTGTCATGGTTTGAGCTCGTCGATTTCGTAACACAAGATTAAGATTTATTTTTTTTTAAAATCATAATTTTCATGTTTTATAGTAGAAAACAGAGAGGAAAACTTGTGAAAACTTGTCGCTAAGTTGACAAGTAGAAATTAACATGCATGATAGACTAATTTAAATTTTACGATTTAATTAGATTACATTTCTTTACTTTCAACTCTTGCACAGAAAACAAAAATTTTTATTATTGAGCATTTTAGGAGGAGTTTACTGTTCAGGCAAAATGGTTAATGTTCTATGAAGTAAAGATTTCTTTTTTCGAAAGTCATGCAAAAATGTGGATGTTAACACAGTATATCAACTAGAATAAATAATGCGAATCACTCGCAATCAGATCACCTGATGCATTTAAAATATAAAACATGATGTTTATTAATAAATAACAACAATGTTACAAGTATATCCTGCATGAAAGTTATTACGTTCATATATTTTATAAATAAAAAAGTATTGTATGCGGTTTTCGTATTTGTTGGTCACACTCTTATCATTGATATATCTCTCTGTTTATATATATATATATATATATATATATATATATATATATATATATATATATATATATATATATATATATATATATATATATATATATATATAAAGATATATATATATAGAGATATATATATATATATATATATATATATATATATATATATATATATATATATATATATATATATATATATATATATATATATAAAGAGATATATATATATATATAAAGAGATACAATGAAAGAGATTTCACTGAATATATATATATATATATATATATATATATATATATATATATATATATATATATATATATATATATATTCAGTGAAATCTCTTTCATTGTATCTCTTTAACTCTCTAGCGTTCTCCTTATCTTTCAGCTCTCCTTCGCTCTACTTATAACTCAACACTTTAATAGAAGTTCTTTATTGTTTTACCTACTGGGCTATTATTCTATGTTCATACTAACTTATTAACATAACATTAAGGTAGATACTTAACAATACAGAACATATAGGTAACTTGAAACTTTGGAATGTCTTGATCCTTTGATGAACATTTGTTATTGCTATATCATATTCTCCAGAAACAACTTTATAATTGATATCTGGAAATAACATGCAAATGATAATAGTTTCCATAATCGGCTGAAGAATGAGCAAACAAAATTTCATACAATGCAAACATTTCAATACCATCATGACAGTTTTCACTTGAATTAAACACTTATAATCTAACACTTACATCTTTGTAAGCGAAATTATATTTTCCAGTAATAATTAGCATATTATGGTTTTACTTCGGTCTCAGTTTGCCATAAGTTATTTTTATGGATATTCTTATCTATACTTTTATGTACACTTGTTTATTTAAAATATGACGGCATGTGAACAAAATCAATTAACGGTTAGAATCTAACCTACTCTGCTGGGCAATTCAGGTGAAATCCGTGCATGAAGTAGACTGCAAGATGGAAAAAGTTAATTAAATAAGAAGAAAACTAAGTTAGTGATAAGGTGGAAATGTCAGAAGGAAGTCGAAAGTAAGGGATATAGCAGAAGTGTACAAATGTTGTACATACTAATGATGATTAACACGTATACACGTTTGGATGAATAGGATTAAGTAAAACTCTCGTCCAATGTCTAACATGTGTATATGGGTTTTAAAATTATGTGCATTTTGGCCTATCTTGACAATGTACGCTGGGTCGATGCTCTATAAGGATAATGCTAGAGATATTATGTTGTCTGTGTTTTCGAAAGGTTAGAGGAAAAGTTCTTACATTCATATGTCAAAACCTAGATAATTAGCTCACGATAACTGTCATTAGGCACGTTTTGCCCTTAACATGTCGAAATTTACACGATTAAATATTTGTCTATATATAACGTTTTTCATTATTGAAGTACGAATTGAATAGATGGACAATATGTAAAAACAAAATAAGCCATACATGCTACAGAATTGTTAACTGTTTAGGTAAAGCCCAAATTAATTATGACCAACTGTAGGAGCTCAATTGTTCATTAGCCATTGGATACTGTCAGTTACCTTGTGTAAACATAACGGCAAATAAGGGAAATAATCTTTACATTTAACTAAGAGATGAAGTGCATATTTTACATCATCTATGAATATCACCAAGGATAAATGGCGACGACAACAGAGATATAAAAATAATAATGAACTTAGCCAAAAATAACAGAATAAGATTGCAAGCATTGTTTACAACATTATTAAAACACACAAGAAGGAAACGTAGAAGTTAACACAATGTTTGTACGATTTGCTTTAATACTTCAGTTTATAGATCCTGAAATCAAGTCAACCCTTCCACTGATTTATCTTCACATTATATGCCCTTTAACGGTTAATCTTTTGAGTTTAGAAGTCTCCTTTCCCTCAGTGTCATTGGTATTAGTAAGAGTGAGGAATATACAATATGTACAATTTGCTAGAACATAATATGATTACATTATATTTGTTTAAATCATCCCTTTATTAAGGTTCATTTCCCTCTAATTATCAACTTGCAATAATAATGTGCTTTATAGATTGATTCATGATTTCTTTGTTCATAAATATTTGAAAACCATGCTAGCAGGTAATATCTTGTATAATCAACAGCAATAATATTTATTCTCATCTGTTAGCTTTCGCATGCAACGTTTCTTTAACAAAGTACGTGCTATAAGTAATAAGTCACAATTTTGTGATCGCAGATATTAAGTTAAATGCTTCACTGCATACATAACTGCTTGTGGCATAAAGACCATAAATCTATAAACAAAAGTAGTCACCATATATATATCATTTGTCCTCCGTTTTGTTGAATATGTAAGTTTTTTCAACGTAGATGTTCAGAAGAAGCTGACTACAGTAGCTTTTGGTAAAACAAAAACATGTATAATACATAATTTGAAGGCATTATGAATTAAATATTTTGTGTACATGACATTTGTGGTTTTACCAGAAGCTGCAAAAATCATGCTACCTGCTCAGCGTTTGTTCATGTGGCAATTGTTATTCAAGAAAATCCCATTAGACACCAAACACTCTATATACCAATATTCCCTAAATATTTTAATTGGCCAATTGATTATGGCAACTATCATAGTTTCCAAAACATTTTTGGGGTAGCTTTTTAATTTGGACTTAACTTCAATAAGTATTACATATTTAGGTGCTAACACTGTTTATGCACTTTTGCCACTTGGTTGCAAAGTAAAGATCGTTTTAAAATTTGAGTCTTGTGTTATATTTTTTCATTTATCACAATATCACAATTTCATTTATCACAATAACATACTCCTGTAGAGATTCCGTTTATATGTGAAACTATAACTTGATTAGACAGAATCCATTCAGATACTCTCACAACATAATAAATATGCATCAGAGGACGACTTCCTGAACCTGGATCTGACGAAGAGAGCTTTAAAGAACATCATTTCTTGTCATCATATGTATTTTAAGTGGTATGAAGAGTTTACTTTCCACATGAATCTTGCAAATGCCTTTTGATCAATTCGTTTGCGTGGAGGACTGCCTTGGGTTTAACTTGAAATAATAATAACCTCTACCTGTTAGTTATATACATATATACATTTGATGAGTACGAAATAACAATACATGCATCAGAAAGACAATGTGAAGGTCACTAAAAATGATTGGTAAGATGTGGTTAATGGCTTTACCTGTTAAACACCCTATGATTTGTAATGGCTTTAGCGGGAGCAAGAAATATTGCTGTAATTATTGCTAAATATAAATATATGTTTAATTCAGTTTCAAATAATTTAAGAATTATATTGAAATTTTGAATCGCAATAAAAGACGCTGCACTCCTCTTGTATATTATATAATCTACCAGAAGATGGCAATATCAGAGAATTGTACCATCATACCATTATTAAAACAACGCTTATACTGATATCAGTTTATCTGTTTACAGAGACATACAAATGTAAAAGCTGGAGATTTCAAAAAGCAGTGAACCAAAATCTCAGATGAAATATCAACATGTGCTCAAATCAAACAGATGATTGATGAAAATTGAGATAATGAATGTTGAAGAAATATTCATTGGAACGAGCTTCACTTACCAAACTTATAATTCATAAATACAGATTAACCCACTCTGAGGTATCAGACAAACATTGGTGAAAATAGGTACACGACAATGGGAAGCTTGCCATTCAAATGATCTGCAGAAAACACTTTAATCTTAGACAGTCTTTAGCAAAAACTATAAGTCAATATAAAAATACCAAATAGGCACCTTATCATTAGATATCATCAGCACCATTAGAATTTAACGGACATTAAAAATCATGCAGAAACATTCGGCTACGAAAATAAGGGAAACCTGTCTATATTTAAAAAATGCTAAAGATAATGCCACCTGTTGGAACTTAAGAAAAATGTTTTGATTCAGGGTGTTTTGACACAGCGACCTGATAATTTGGCTTGGTTTGGGTTGGGTTTTATGGCACAGCAAAACAAAAAAGTTTAGAGCTGAGGTAATTAGAGTATAAAGTCTTGACCAAGGAGACTGACCCAAGCTGGTCCGACTGTATGATTTCAATCCTTATCCGTTCGGTCGTGAATCAGACACGGTAATCACCAAATTACAACACAGATTGAAACCAATGTATTGCTTTAAATGAGAATGTTCTTGTTGAAGCAATGTAGCCAAATAATTTAAAGTGGGTGAATGAAAGACAAAAACAGACGTGTATATGTCTGCATATAATTGAAGATAACTCGATATTGAACTACTTCAATAACGCATTTCTTTAAATAAAAAGTACATAGGGATATAACCAAACTTAGCAGTTAAGAAAGCGATTCATTGGAATACTTTCAATGTTTGAGGGTCTGCATTAATGATCAGAAAACCAAGATGAAAGGTAAACATGCTTTATCTTTTCAAAGATAAGCCAATACATGCGTTAATTTATCGTTGGAACTAGATGGGCTATAATGGCCTATATGTGTTCTTCGGAACAACATGTAGTTTACAATTCAGCAGCATGATTTAGCTAATAATGTGTTAAAAAAGCTGTTAAGGTCAATATAAACAAACACAACTATATTTGAGACACAATATCACCAAGACCCCATTTCACTTTATCGCATACTTGATGATTGTGCTTATATAGGTCCTCAAACCCATCTTGCAGAAAACCATAGATCTGAAATTACTTTGTAATAAAGGCATTAGCTCTTATAGTATTGAATGAGAAACCCACATGGACGCGTCCCTGTTTAATAACGTGCATAGCTGCAGTTAGTAGGTAATACGTCATATGGAAGACAACAACGACAACAACTATATAGTACAATATGTCCATAGCAGCCATCAATGAAAAGGCTATTGCAGGAATTTGGAAAGATTCACAAAGGTGTATTTTAGTATTGTATGACACAAAGGAGGAGAACAACAAAATGGCATCAGGGCATTATGTTTTATTCTTTTCCAAAATAAATAAACTAACACCATATGGAAAAAAGTTAAAAAGTGTTTATCATGCCTACAAATATATGTTTAAGTACGTGTGGCCTTATAAGAAAACAATGTTGATTAAGGAATGATAATATATGCATCTTTACTTGCAACAATTATAATATTTTCGTAGTGTCCAGTGTTCTAATGTACTTTATGTAACGCAATGGTCATATAATAGAATATAAAATCGTTTATTAAAACAGTTTATGTTGGAATCGGATATCTGTGAGATGGATAGTAATTGTATTGTTGTGTTTCTGGTACCCCAGTTTCAAGTATGAGTTTCTGGAACCTCAATTTAAAACTCCAATTTTAGTCATGTGGTACATGCACATTTCACCATTGCTTAATTGCCCAATTACAATTAGCAACATATACATTCTACTGGCTTTGTCTTTCTTAAACATTTAAACTAGGACTATACTACATTAATCTTCGTACAGCCATACTCCATTGCAGTAATAATATCATCTTTAGTTAATTTAATATATCAGTGAAATATATTCCATTGCAAGTAAGCAATGTTATCCTTTCAATAATTTGTTTCAGCAGAGATATCACCTTTTTTAAATATTGCTATAATAAGACCCTTGCTCTACGTTGAAGGATAAACACCACCGATAAATATCATATTAAACTGTCTTATAATACACTTTGATAAAAATGAAAATGACTCAAAAACGTATTAACTGAAAACTTTGAAGACTTTGTGCGCTGTTCGTTTTTTGTTGTACTTTTACTGCTTAGATAAGTTATTCAGTTGTAACTGAAGCATCCACGTCTGCATACAACCTAGTCTTGTATATTTATACTTTTTCCAAAAGGCCAGTTTTTATTCTGGTAAGTATGTTAAGAGTGTATTAGAATGTAAATACAAATGGCAACAGTGTTCCTAATGATTTTTAGCAGACAATGGACATTGATTTCAAAATTCTGCACAACTCTATATTGAATGTTTTAATGAAGAAAATTTTTCGCCAGAATCTAAAAACATAATTC